>JZKD02S1300295.1:63042-96223 GCA_000966675.3 Picea glauca | reverse complement strand
CTTTAGACAAACTATCTCCTTTTTCTGTTTTCGCACCAGAATTCTTGGAGGCCCTTTTTCTAACCTCTTCCTCATGGTCATCATCTTTTGGACTTTTCTTGGTTACTATACTATGCACCAGGACTTCATTTATCTCTTGCTATTCCTGCTGTGCCTTGTTCAATTTTTCATTGTCGGCCTTGAAAACCTGTAGTTCAACAATAATGTTCCTCATTGTTTCCAAAAACTCCATGGGTGAGCTTCCATCACTGTTCTGTCTTGGATATCTAGGAGGTCCTTGTTGCAGATTCTCTTCGACCCATATTTCTGCACCTTCTTGAGCTGCCATTATTCCACACAAAACAAAAAATCTTTCTGTCTGTAATCCACAAGATTTATTATTTTTTTCATAAATCAAAATATATACTAAGAAATTAATGTGGCCCTGTTCAGGCCCAGTGTTGTAACTTTTGCTCTGACCATATGTAATGTACTGCAAAATCACTATAAAAAAAAATAAAAATTGTTTGTACGTCTATCCTTGAAAGGTTTTCGAGATCTCAAGCAAGTAGGCTTTCTGTTAGAAGGCTTGAGTCAGAGGGTTTGTTAGAGTCCTTATTGTCGTCAATTTTCCTGACCATTCAACTTAAGTTTTTTAATCGATGATATAATGAGTATTTAATCATCACTTCAATGTTTAATTAAGATCCTGAAATTTATAATTACTCTCTTATCTGCTAGTACCTATAACACTATCACAGTCTTAACAATACAAGCAACTTTGGGGTTTTTATGACCAAAACCCTACATAGAAAAAACTACCCTCTCTTTGCAATACAATCTACTTGTAAAACAATCTGTTACCTCCATACCTCTATCCAAGAAGAAGACTCTCCAACGTTCTTTTACCAGTCCATTCATTACATTATTAGAGTTGTTCCCGTAACAATAAGTTTCTTCTAGGTTCCTACAGTTTGTGAAACATAACAGAGGTGAATCGGGTTTCGGCGATTATAAGTTCCAAACACAAAACGAAACAAAGGGGCCACGCCATTTGCCAAAAATGCAAAAAAAAAGGAAGATTGTGGATCTGGTACTTCAGGGTTTTGGGGTTCAGGATTTCATGTTTGAAAGTGTCAAACATTAACACACCACAACCTCCAAAAGGTAAAAAGGAAAGTGGGACCTGCCCATCCGTGTTTCGAGGTTTGGGACTTCATGAGTTCAAGTACCCAAACATCAACATAAACAAACTTGCGAAAAGTGTCCAACATATCGGGATTTCGGGGTTCAGGATCCACACACCACAACTCCCGAAAGGTGAAAAAGGAAAGTGGGACACACCCATCGGGGTTTTGGGGTTCGGGACTTCGTGAGTTCAAGTACCCGAACAACAACATATACAAACTTTCGAAATTACAAAAAGGAAAAGGTGAGACCCGCATTTCATAATTTCGGGGTTCGGTGTGTCGCGGTTTTCACAACAATTCCCAAAATTGTGAAAAGAAAAGAACGTGGAACTAACATTTTGGGATTTCAGAATTCAGGGTTTCGGGATTTCAAATGCCCAACAAAAGTACACAAAAAATCCCAAATTCCGAAAGTTGAAAGGTTTTGGAACCAACACTTCAGGATTTCGGGATTCGGTGTTTCTTGATTTCAAATGTCAAACAACAACACACTACAATTCACAAATTTCTAAAGGTGGAAGGGTGTGAGACCAACACTTCAGGATTTTGGGATTCGAGGTTTCGGCGTTTCAAATGTCAAACAACAACACGCTACAATTCCCGAATTTTGAAAGGCGGAAGGGTCGGAGACCAACACTTCGGGATTTTGGGGTTTCAAATGTCAAACAACAACACACTACAATTCCCAAATTCTGAAAGGCAGAAGGGTGTGAGACCAATACTTCGAGATTTCAGGATTCAGGGTTTTGGGGTTTCAAATGTCAAACATCCAACATAAACAAACTTCCAACAAAAAATGAAAAAGAAGAGAAGGTGGGACCCACATTTCGGGGTTTCGGGGTTCAGAACTTCATGAATTCAAGTGCCCCAAACCTCTCATGTAACCAACCTCTGAAATGCGAAAAGTGTAATCTTCGGGGTTTCGGGGTTTGAAACTTCATGAGTTCAGAATCCATACATCAATATACATGAACCTCCGAAAGGTGAAAAGGAAGTTGGACTAAGTGTTCCTGTTGAAAAAGAATTCAGGTAATAATTCAATCAAAATGAAAAGGAAGAGAGTACTCTGCTTCTACTGTAACTCTTCACTCTAATTTTCATCACTCCCTGACCTTTATCCTTTGCGGGTACTCTTGATTTTCATTTTTTGGGAGAAATCTTACTTTTTTTTTGGGGAGATTGAAAGTGTAGAAGGATACGATATACCTATACCTCTTAAGGCCTAAGGACTTAGGAAATTTACATGCACAGAAGGGCACAAAGGATACAATTTTCTATATAAGGTAAATTCTATAATATCCACTTAAAACCTATTTTAAATCAATGCATTAAACGTCAATAGTACTGATTTGTGCATCTATGTAAATACATGGTTAAGACTATCATTCCATCAAATATTGGTCATTAATAATGATGTTCCAAGGGATCTGAGTTTTGGTTTCCTAGGGGTTTATCTACAGAGAGGATCTACCTCATTGTCATTAATCTCCTCTTTCCATAGAAATATAATTACAGATGTTCTTCACATATATTCCCCAGAACAAACAAAAATGGAAAAACATTACAGTCCCAATTTAATCAATACAATGCACCAGAAAAGATCATTCAGACAGAGAGTGGACATCATTCCAGTTCGGATTTAATAAGACATCGAAATAAAAACATATTCATTCATAATAGAGAGGGGTAGATCAACATATCTGAATCCAATACACAGGAAGACAAAGGGAACAACCACGTTCCTCCCAACAGTAGAATAGGGCAGCCATAGTCACTTGCCCAATTCACCCCCTAGCCTGACGATGAATCCACGAGGGTGAACTTGGAAACTCCTCCTCAACAATGTCCTTCAATTCCAATAGTTCTACTCTTGCCTCACACTTACTCGACAATGTTCAATTTTGGGGTTTCGAGGTTCAGAACTTCATGAGTTCAAGTGCCCCAAACCTCTCATGTAACCAACCTCTGAAATGCGAAAAGTGGAAGCTCTAGGGTTTCGGGGTTCGGAACTTCGTGAGTTCAGAATCCATACATCACTATACATGAACCTCCGAAAGGTGAAAAGGAAGTTGGACTAAGTGTTCGTGTTGAAAAAGAATTCAGGTAATAATTCAATCAAAACATAAAGGAAGAGAGTACTCTGCTTCTACTATAACTCTTCACTCTAATTTTCATCACTCCTTGACCTTTATCCTTTGCGGGTACTCTTGATTTTCATTTTTTGGGAGAACTCTTACTTTCATTTCTGGGAGATTGAAGGTGTAGAAGGATACAATATACCTTTACCTCACAGAATTCCGAAGGCCTAAGGACTTAGGAAATTTACATGCACAAAAGGGCACAAAGGATAAATTTTTTTGTATAAGGTAAATTCTATAATATCCACTTAAAGCCTCTTTTAAATCAATGCATTAAATGTCAACAGTACTAGATTTGTGCATGTATGTAAATACATGGTTAAGACTATCATTCCATCAAAGATTGGTCATTAATAATGATGTTTCGAGGGATATGAGTTTTGGTTTCCTAGGGGTTTATCTACAGAGAGGATATGCCTCATTGTCGTTAATCTCCTCTTTCCATAGAAATATAATTACAGATGTTCTTCACATATATTCCCCATAACAAACAAAAATGGAAAAATGTTACAATCCCAATTTAATCAATACAATGCACCAGAAAAAATCATTCAAACAGAGAGTGGACACCATTCCATTTCGTATTTAATAAGACATCGAAATAAAAACATAGTCATTCATAATAGAGAGGGGTAGATCAACATATCTAAATCCAATACATGGGAAGACAAAGGGAACAACCACGTTCCTCCCAACCATAGAATAGGGTAGCCAAAGTCACTTGCCCGATTCACCCCCTAGCCTAACCATGAATCCATGAGGGCGAACTTGGAAACTCCTCCTCAACAATGTCCTTCAATTCCAATAGTTCTCCTCTTGCCTCACACTTACTCGACAATGTTCATAACGGAAAGACAATTTTGTTTCAGTAGGCTCCTCTTGCCTCACACTCAATCCATAGTGTTCATAACAACAAGAGAGCTCCAGAATCCCTTCCACGCATACTTGGCAGCGTCCTGCCTCCTCGCATATGCTGTTTATCAATTTTTTCCTGGGTCTTTTTCCCTTCTTTGGGGATTTTCGCAGCTCTCTTAATCCATGATTTTCAGGGGCTTCCAGTGGCCAAATCTCTGATTTTTCACTTCTCATAATCAGCCTAGAGGTAGTTCCAACATTTTCCCCACTCATGGAGTCATGGTCAGCTAATTTTAACATGGCTGTTCCATTTGTCCTCCTGCAATTCATATAAAAATTCTATTAGGATACAAGTGTCATAGTCAAATAGTTAGTTGAATCCAAACAGATCTCTGCCCAACAGTCATAGAAATTAAATACAATTATTAAATTCAAAATTCAGGATTGCCATAAATGGAAAAAAAAATTCCAGATACGAATTTGCCAAAAACAGAAATAAATTTCCAGCAAACTATAATAAAAAATATTTATTTTTTGGGGATGTCACATGTTCTCTCGTTCCTCCTCTTTGGTAGATGGTCATGCTATATCTACTGTGTTCTTTCTATGCTCCTTTTAGGTCTATCCCTGGCCATGGGCGCCCTTGTTCATCTCCTTGTAAAATTCATTACGTTTTAGGCCCACTTCCTCTACTGTCACCCTATATCTCATTTCTGTACATTGTTGTGTTGGGTCCTTCCCATCTTGTACATACATATGGTGCATCTTAGTTGTAAATTGCTTGATGCCTTCATATATTTCTATTGTTTTTATTGGAATGCATGGTGTGCGTTTCACTATCCATGTGATATAGCTTATGTAGGTACAAAATATAGTGTTTTTCTCGGTTTGTCTCCTCTTCAGTGTTGTGTGCCATAAGTTGGTATACTTGCGAGCTAAGGTGTGACTGGTTGATGTCCACATGAACTGTTAATGCATTGGTTATTTCCATATAAATAGTGCAACCAATATTAACAACCATGCATAATGAAACTTGGTGCCATTTTCTAGGGCCTCTGTGCAATCTTGTGAAAACTAGTTCCTGAGAAAATTGTCCCAATTCATCTAGATCCCTTCTACACATTTATCTGCGGTGGTAATAAATGTGGTCGATACTTTGTCTCTACGACATTTTCGTAGTATTTTTCATGTCAGTACCTATGTTTCAAACCTTACCCCTTTTATTAATGATATGTTGGAAATCCAGTCCCCTATTTACCCTTACTATGCTGAATTTGTCTTTCATGGTCTCTGAAAGTGCTCATTCTCCCGCCTTCATGAATAACGTGATTGGATCTTTGCCTATTTTGGGTAGTCCTGTAATTTTCGCAATCAACGCAATGTTAATATATACTGAGTGGTTGAGATAGAGTTAACAATCATGAACAAAACTAAGAAACATCTTCACACATGCATTTATTTTTGTACTTTGCCCGAAATGTGGGATGTCTAGCACATTCATTATTCCTTCCCTTTCTAGACTTGATGCCCATTCCTATGGCTTCAGTACAATTTCTCTTGTTTCTTGGATTGTCACGGTGCATAGGTACTAGCCCCTTTCCAAATCTGGGAACTTTTTTTCATATGTAATATCGTGATCCATATACTTTAGTTTGGAAGCAATAAATCTTCATTGCTAGTCATGCCAGTATAGACTGGTTCCACTGATAATGGATACTTCACATTGGATTAAAGCTATAACTGTGGTGCATCTCTCTTTCATGGTGGTAGATAATGTCTATGAATGTTTTCCTATGGTTCTAGAGGTGGGACTTCAACCACTTCTTCGACCTTTTGTATTTCCATTAGGTTCTTTTCTTTCTTTCTTTATATTGTCGACGACCCTCCCAATTTTGGTGGTTTCATTCCTTATCTGTGACCAGGTCTAGGATTTTTGCGGTCCCTCCTTATGGTCACCTATCATTCAACTATGGTTATATTTGCTATTTTATCCTATTCCTTCTAGTTCTCTTCTCAGTCTACTCTTTCTTGCATGCAACAATAGTATCCCTTCCTTCACTTAATGTGGTTCTTATGATTTCGTGACAAATGGTCCTGTTTCATTCCGCCTTAATTTTTATGCCTAGTATGCCATTGGTATGACATATGGTTGTATTAGTGAATTCTCTCTTACCGAATCCATTCCAAAATTATGCCCCGTCCTGCTAATATATCTTGATCTTGGGTGGCTTTTTCCATTGATGGCCCGACTGTGACTTTATGACTTATCATTACTGCAAACCATGAGTTCTGTCCTCTTTAAATTTTTAACGATATTGTCTGCATTGGATTGTGTGTACTAATATTACATCACTCTTCCTCCTATATAATATTAGTACCCAATCCACTAATCCTCTCTTCCAATCGGATAGATCTCATCTTTGGCATCCTCTAGGTTCCCCTGCTCCATGCCACTTCATTAATTTTCACATCAAGCCTCCCCTTGGTTGTGCACAACTTCCTGACCCCCTTACCGGCTTGTGAGTTCATTTATTAAAAGTGCATCCCTGGAGGCACTTGTGAAGATTGATGTTATATGCTTATGTGCTTTCTCGGTCATGTTAGGCTTACCTTGTTTATACCTTACTACCAAGCCTTCCTTTTGTTGTTATTTATGCTCTTATTTGTCTTTGGTAATCATGTAACATGTGTGCAAAGGTTGGTTTATTTGTGTTTGTTTCCTCCATCGTTGTTGTCCCATTCATTATTATTTTTTTCTTGATAGTTTCACCACCTATGAATCTTCACTCAATAATTGTTCTCATTTGGTGCATGCTTTCTTAACTGTTCGTGGTGCCATAGCTCTCTACAACATTTTTTTTATACCACCTTCACTATGAGTGATTGATCCCTAATCATTCGCATGTCTCAATGGCTGTTGTCTCCTCTAGTGAATTATCCCCTTTATAAAATCTTCTAGTTTTAGTTATGGACTTCACACGCTAATCTGCAATTCTATCGTGTTGTACTCCTCGCACAGGTTTTCATGCTGGAAAATTATTTGGCATGCTGTGGTGTGATTCTGCTAAGTGTGTAAATAATTTTTTGTGCCTTCACTAATAATGGGCTATCATCACAATGGTTCTTTCATGCCCTAGGTAGTATGTTCATTTCCTATTAACGATATCAATCTTCCTTGGTTCCTTTATCATACATGGTTGTTATGTTGCCATTTTACTTTCTCAGTTCCATCAAATTTTCACATGGATTTTCCATTTATGGTGATGTGCCTTATGCTTAACTTGTTATGTTATGTCATGATGATATATCTCTCTCTATTCTTTTTTTTATTGCATCATTCATCATTCCTTGTGTAGGTATTCTATTTCTTCTCTCTGTTTGCCTCATTTTGTCTCCTTTTCTCGTGGTCCTGCATTATCTTCTAGGCCTTTCATGTCATGCACAATCATGGAACTTGTCCTTATCCATCCATAACTATCATTTCCTTCTTTTTTTGTACTTTATAGCTAGCACGCCATGTGGCAGGGTGTCATTACTACCACCTAATTGACCATTTTTGCATCAAGTTTCCCTAGTTGGCGCAGTTTCCCCTACCTACACAGTTTCCATTGTCATTTTCAATTGGATCCTCATATCCCCTAGTTCTCCTTCTTTTCCTTTCATCTCTGAGAGTGTCATGAGAAATAAGTCTTGATATTTATGCAGTAGATCAACTATGGATTCTATAGTTTCCTCATCCTAGTAATCTCAAATCTATATAAACTTAGGATCTTTCTTTGTTCCAATATAAACTTTTCTTGTCTTGACTGTATGCACATATGTTGTAGATTCCATCTTAAGGCCCTCTACTGGTCGTTTTCCCTCTATTTCCTATACCTGGATGTTGTGAGGATTTTCATCATTTTGATCTACTTGCATCACATTATAACATTCCAATACCTTGTGAAACGCCATGCATGCATCGTTTGCGCTGCATATTGGTATTAATTTTGTTTGTTCTTCTTCATTGAATATCGATCTTACTTCCACATGTTCTTCTTCATTGAATATTTGTTGTTCGATTTCATGAGGTGTTGTATATATTGAGGGTGACTTATGCTGAAATGTAACTGTTTCCTTGAACCTTTGACTTATGTAACCCCACTATGTTGTGTCTTTGCGCACTTTCATTTCTAAATACCAGTTTTTTGATATTGTCTCAAGGGTATGAATGAACCTGTGCATCCATTCCTCCTTGGGAACTTCATTACACTGGTTTTCACACTGGGTAATATGATTTGTTGTGTTTCCTTCACTTGTATACATTTTCATCATGTATCCCTCTTCGGTATTAAATATTATTTGGATTAGTATCCTACATTATTGTCAATCTTCCATGGTTCCTGTAATGTACCCCAAAATTTACCAAATATATATATATTTTTTATTAGGGACATTAAATATCCTTTTTCCTTCAATATTTGTTTTCAGATACATCCTTTAAATATATGCAGAGTGATTCTACCATTTCTATTGTCTTTCTCAAAACTTACGCTTATTTTTTCTTGATACAAATGAAATGTTATGTAGCCTAACTTTAGATTTGGAGTTAGATCGAACGATATAACAAATCATATCATGTGACCATTAAGAAATATAGACTATCCTATATTATACCCATGAACCTACCTTAATGTTTATCATTTTAAGATACAAGTTCACCTACTCACTATGCCCTATCATATAAGCCTCATAGTTGACAATACTCTTGTTCACAGATATATGTATAAAAAAATTGTCTTTTACATGTGTCACAGTCAAAGCGTTAGTTGGGAAAATCAAATCTTTGCCCAACAATCACAAATAATTAATTACAAATATTCAAATTCCAAATTTGGATTTGTCATAAATGACAATAATTTTCTAAATACGAATTTTCTAAAAATGGGAATTTATTCGTAAGTGCATACAAACTTTAATAATAAATTATTTTGGGGGGATATTACATCCTCTCCCCTTTCAGTACAACACTATCCTCAGTGTTCATTACTCTCTCAAAATAGGGCTGGATAATATTTCTCCAAATCTTCCTCCAATTCCCAAGTGGTCTCCTCAAAAGTAAAGTACTTCCATTTCACTTTTACCTGGGTGATGGATCTATTCCATAGTAATGTTTCTTTTCTGTCCAGAATGTGCAAAGGTTCCTCTTGGAACTCACCTTCTGGTTCCACCTGCACCATGGTCCAATCAATGATGTGAATATGATCATGAATATACTTTTTCAACAAAGAAACATGAAAAACATTATGAGCTTTTAAATTTGCAGGGAGTGCAAGTTGATATGCCACGGGTCCAATTCGAGTTAAGATCTCCAAGAGGCCACAAAACCTAGGCACCAACTTTGAACAGTTTCCTAGCTTCAATGAACTTCTTCTTTCTTTGACTTTCAAATACATCTAGTCTCCAACTTGAAATTCCTGGTTTCTCCTTTTCAAATTTCCGTATCTTTTATGTCTGTCATGTGCCTCTTTTAAAGTTGGTTGTACCTTTCTTACCATTTTCTCCATTTCCTGGAGAATTTCTAGTCCCATCATGAGTCTATCGATTGGGTTATCCCATCTAATTGGAGTTGTACACTTTCTATTGTACAATACTTCAAAGGAGCTCATCTTAGCTTACGTCCGATAATCGTTATTGTACAAAAATTACACTAAGAGTAGGTATTCCTCCCACTTAGTTGGTTTCATCCTTACGTACATTCGTAACATATCTTCCACAATATGGTTTGTTCATTCAAGTTTTCCATCCATTTGTGGATGGTAGATTGTGATGAAATTTAGGTTGGTATTCAAACCTTCAAACAATTATTTCCAAAACATTGATGTAAATTTGATATCTCTATCTGAAATCACCATTTTAGGAATACCATGCAATATAAATGTTTCCTTCATAAATATTTTAGCGATGTTAATAGATTTATAAGTAGATTTCATAGGAATAAAATGTGTAGATTTTCTAAGTTTATCAATCAATACCATAATCGAATCATTCTGCTTCTGAGTTTTAGACAAACCTATGATAAAGTCCAGTGAGATAGTTTCCCACTTCCATTATGGTATAGCTAGAGGCTGTAATAGGCTGGATGGATGTTGATGTTCATCCTTCACCCGTTGACAATCTAGGCATTTCGATAAGTATTCAACTGTCTCACCTTTCATGTTAGGCCAATAAAACAACTTCCTCAATGTTGTTACCATTTTATGGTATCTCTGATGACCAAAATATGGTTTCTTGTGCACTTCATCCAAAATTGTTAGCTTTAATTCAGCAGAATCTGGTATGTACAACCTGTTTGTGAATCTTAGTAGTCCATTTCTATCCAAACTCAGATCTGTTTTGTCCAAATTTTATGCATTACCTTATAAATCTTCCATTGTTTTGATGTATATTTTGTCATTACTACTTACATATCTTATCCTTTGTTCAACGTCGCTTTCTGTTCTACTAATACTTATCTCAAAAGGTCCATTAGTTCTCCTAATTAATTCATTTGTAATTTTTTTTTCTTTACCCTTGATGTTTCTTACTTTGAAATCAAGCTCACTCAAGAAGGCCAACCACCTTTCTTGCCTTGCATTAAGATCTGGTTGTCAGAATACAAATTTCACATGACTTTTATCGGTTAGCAATATAAGTTTTCTGTCGATTAAGTAGTGTCACCACATTTTTAGCGCATGAATTACAACTGCTAATTCAAAGTCATGTGTGATGTAGTTTCGTTCATTCTCTTTTAGTTTTCGTGACTCATAACAATTAACATGCCCTTCTTGAATTAGGACACCTCCCAATCCTTCTTTGCTCACATCCACACAAACTGTAAATTCTTTATCAAGGTCTGCTACCCTTAAATTAGGTGTGATTGTTAACATTTATTTTAACTTATTAAAACTGTCCTGACATTTATGTGACCAAGTAAATTTTTTCCCCATTTTCTGTAGGGATTTGATTAGGTATGCAATCTTAGAGAACCCTTCGATGAATCTGCGATAATAATTGGTAATTACCATGAATGACTAGATGTACGCCACATCCTTAGGGATAGGACATTCCATGATGGCTCTTATCTTTTTTGGGTCAACTGAAATACCCTCCTCAGATATTATATGTCCTAGATACTGTATTCTCTTTTGGTAGAAGTCACATTTTTCAAATTTTTCATACAAATTGTGTGTCCTTAAGGTCTCCGATATTGTCTTTAGATGTTCTTCGTGTTATTTTTCCATTTTCGAATAAACTAAGATGTCTTCAATAAATACCAAAACAAATTTATCCAAGTATTGACTGTTATGCTATTCATTAAACAGATAAATGTTGTTGGTGTGTTAGTAAGTCCGAACGAGATAACAACAAACTCATAATTTCCATATCTCATTCTAAAAGAAGTTTTACTTATATCTTCATCCTTTATTCTGACTTCGTGATAACCAAATCCTAAATCTAAGTTAGAGAAAATATTTTGTCCTCTCACTTGGTCAAACAGGTCGTTAATTCTGGGTAGGGGATACTTGTTCTTAATAGTCACCTTGTTTAACTGTCGATAATCAATACATAATCTTAAAGTACCATATTTCTTTTTAACAGAAAGGATCGGTGCTCCCCAAGCCGAGAAACTTGGCATACTATATTCGTTGTCCAATAGTTCTTGTATTTGATTTTTCAGTTCTGTTAATTCAGGTAAACTCATCCTATAGGGTTCCTTAGATATCAAGGATGATCTAGGAAACATATCAATGGAGAAATATACCTCTCTCCTTGGAGGAAGTTCTGATATTTCATCCATAAATAAATCTCTGAACTCATGTAAGACAATAAAGTATTCTAGGTTGGGTTTACCTTCCTTTTCTAACAGATTTGTCACTTGAATAACATAAATTTGACAACCTTTATTCATGCATGTCTTAAACTGCATGGCTAAAATCTGCTTAACTAAGAATGGTTTTCTGACGCCTTGTATTGTCCTAACTATAATGTTTTCATCTCTGTAAGTGAGTGGTTTTTCGTAACAATACATAATTAATTTACCTTTATCTAACGAGTGCATTCCAATTTCTGTTCTAAGACTTTTGCGATCATTGTTTTGTTCAGAGAGTTCTTTCGGATTCATCGCATAGGTTTTATGTTTTTTGACGTTTCAGACCAGACTAGTGTGGTCCATCATCAGGAAAGCGTTTCTGAAAAATGAAGGAAAAAGAATATAACATGTATATAAATACCTGAATCATGCATTCCAATTATTATATCGTACGATCCCAAAGGTAAGATATTCATATTTAACTTTGTATTTTGGCCATCTAAACTGAGTTCACAATCAGAAATGAAATCTGTTCCTTTTCTCTTAGTCCCTGTTGCTCGATGTACTAACCAAGATTCAATATGCTTTACTTTATTAAGCTTGTTTTCATAAATTAAACCAGGAGTAACATAAATCAGAGTAGCTCCCAGGTCAATTAAAATAGAAATACAATTTTATTATTAACTTTACCTTCAACCTCCACTATAGTGTATTGATGATCAGCGTGTCGGTGATCCACAACTGCAATAATTCTATGTATGATTCTACCCACATCTTCTACTATAGAGGCCTCTTGCATGTTTTGAACTGTGGTCCTTGTTGTGGAAGTTAAATGTGGACAGTTCCTTCTTAAGTGAGTTTCTCCACATTCCCATCATTTTAACAGTTCCCTGCAACTGTCCCCAAATTTATTGGTTCCAGATTAATTGGCCTACCTCCCCCTTGGGTGTTCTTTTTATTGGAATGAAAATCTTTCCTTTGGAAATTATTTTCCACATTCTAGAAAGGGGATGGTTGGAATCCTTTCTTCCATTGATTTATTCTATCCTGTTTCTTATCCTTCCAATCCTTGGGAATTTCAGACCGATGTTTGTACTGGTCATAAACCATCCGGGCATTTCTAAACACTTCTCTTAAGATCTTGGGATTGTCGAATTCAAATTTGTCCTTATAGGACTATGGTAGGAAGCTTAGGAATCGATGGATTTTTACTTTGTCTTCCCTGATGTATGGAACCAATCTTAATAATTCAAGAAATTTGTTTATTAGGTCATCCATGGTCATTTGTCTGAGTCTTAGCTCATAAAATTCTTTGGTATTTCTTTCATAGTATCTTTCTGATAAATACC
Organism: Picea glauca; assembly: GCA_000966675.3. Lineage (NCBI taxonomy): Eukaryota > Viridiplantae > Streptophyta > Pinopsida > Pinales > Pinaceae > Picea > Picea glauca. The sequence continues at coordinate 82,881 of JZKD02S1300295.1, read as the reverse complement.
GTTTCTTGAATTATTTCTTGAAATATGACCATTTCATTTGTTTCTCTTTTAAAACCTTGGACAACTTTAAGTCCTTCCACTAGATACTCTCTTTTCCTTTCAGTTTATTAATCACCATCCTAACTTTCATGTTACTAGAATAATTATAAATCTGGAAATACTTCTTTATATCCAGTAACCATGCTTGAACCTATTCCCCTATCCTGGAATCTCCATCAAAGGTGGATGGTTTCATCTTCTTGAACTCACCTTCTAGGTGGTCCACTTGTTTTATTTTCCTTCCCGTGGTTGTTTTATTTTTTTCTTTTGGTGTGCCTTCAGAAGAATTGTTCTCATTTTCTGCTTCAGGACCATAATTTTTGGAGGATCTTTTGCTAACCTATTCTTCCTTGTTGTTTTATTTTGGACTCTTCCTTGTTATGATGTTGTGTAGAAACACTTCGTTTATCTCTTGTTGGTATTCGTGTGCCTTTTTCAGTTTCTCATTATCTGCCTTGAATGCTTGCAGCTCCACAATAAGGTTCCTCATTGTATCCAGAACCTGAGTGGTTGAACTTCCTTCACTGTTTTGTCTAGGTTTTTTAGGAGGTCCTTGATCGGGATTATCCTCAAGTCTCGTCTCCTCTTTGCTCTGTGTTTCCATTATCACAACAAAACAATTTTTTTGTTTGTTTGTAAGTTTGTAACAATAATCATTTTTGTTAGTTTTTCTCTTAACATAAATAAAATGTAGTAAACTAATTTTTGCCCTTCTTTGATGTCCAAGTGTTGTAGACTTCATCTCTGATACCATATGTAATGTACCCCAAAATTGACCAAATAATTTTTTTTTTATTAGGGACATTAAATCTCCTTTCTCCTTCAATATTTGTTTTCAAAGACATCCTTTAAATATATGCAGAGCGATTCTTCCATTTCTATTGTCTTCTGAAAAACTTATGCTTATTTTTTCTTGATACAAATGCAATGTTATGTAGCCTAACTTTATATTTGGAGTTACATCGAACGATAGAACAAATCGTATTGTGTAACCATTACGAAATATAGACTATCCTAAAGTCTACCCATGAACCTACCTTAATGTTTATCCATTTAGGATACAAGTGCACCTATTCACTATGCCCTATCATATAAGCCTCATAGTTGACAATACTCTTGTTCATAGATATATGTATGAATATTTTTAGTACCTAAATTATTACAACTCCATTATAATAACAACACCATATTCATGCTAGTATACTGTACTATATACCATAGAGATTCTATATATAAAAGTAGCGCTAGTATAATATATTATATACTATAGGAATTATGTGCATAAATCAACCCATAGCATAGGTGTTTTATTTGACATACTAGTCATAGATCTTACTTGTGGACTAACTGGACTATTACATAATAATGATAACATAATTCATGTAAGGTGCATGTATTCAAAACTCAGACTGTTATTAAGACATGGTTAGTAATAGAGGTATCGTTTTAGTCGTTAGAAGTCTCACAACGATATCAGTCATTAGTTTGGAGTTTGTTTGATGAGCTAGAAAAATGTGGGCAACACCCTTAACTAGAAGAGACAAATGTAACTGAAATACACAGTCACATCTCTAACTGACTGGCATTACTCTCCAAAATAAATTGACATGAGGTATGATGAAAGGTATGATAGTTGAGTTTTAAATCTTTCTTAAACCATTAATGGGGTCTACAAATATACCTTCCTAAATAGTAGTTTGACCACCGTGCCCAACATAAACCTTCCACCTCACTCTCTTCACATGGTAAATTATCATTGCCTAAACACCACCATAATATTCTAACAAGGCCCAAGGTAAGACCCATTAACTAATGCTTCTCCAGCTCAATGTTATGTCTACAGTTGGTTTAACATAGTCATCCATCCTTTCATTCATGTTGTATAGGCGATCAATTTAATCACTCCTCATTGGTTTTATGGACTGCCTTCCTTCTTTTGGGTCTAAGGGTGCAGTCACTTTCAGGTATTTGACTTCAAATATCGTCTCTCATATTTTCAATTTGATAATTTCTTAGTTGTCAAAGGCCCATTCCAATCCCATTAATGTTGTATATGGTTGGTTGTTATCCACAATATCAATAACCTCAAAATCTATGACATTGTGCACTCCATCTCTATTCACATGTATACCTGTTAATCTCTCAATAGGTACTATTTTTTACTGATTTTATATGCTCAATCAAATGGGTGACCATGCTAACTTTGGTTTCCCTATCATCTCACATGTATACTTAGGTAGAAAATTCACATTGAACCCTGAATCTAATATCACATTGTCTATGTCTTATTCTTCAATCTATGCTTTGAAACTGAATTTACCATTGGTTATTTTCTTGTGTAGTAGATGGTTTTCTACTTTCCTTTCAGTAGGCACTACCTTTCCTTGAGCACACTGATCAATCATAGAGAATAACGTACGCAATGCCTTTTCATATTGAACTAATTCGAGGAAACTTTTGAAAAAATTCCTAAGGTGCTTACCTTCTCCAGTGATTCTTTGGTCATGACTTGGTCCTCAATGGGATGCATATCCCCCATAGGTGGTGTAGTTTATGTTGATATTGTACAATCATATCACACAAATTATTTCATTACTTATTTATAGGTATCTCTCTCTTCTTGTGCGTCAAATGATTATGTAGGTACTTATTATTTCTTTACCCACTTCTCAACCTATTTATTTGTGTTGGTTTCATCCATCCCTGTTTTGGTTCCTCCACGTGTAAAGAGAACTATTTTGGGTCCTTCATCCTATATTTCGGCAGACATATTTTGAATATTAAGGTTTTGGTTATTATTCCCTCTAGCCTTCCATTTTTCCAATAGTTTTAGGCAGTCCTCTATCACATCTTCTAAGGTCCAACAATAAGTACATGTAGTGTAGGGATATTGGAAATCCAATGCTAAGTGTCCCACCTGGTTACAATTATAACTTACTATGGGGACTCTTCCTCGTCTCCTCATGTTTGTTCTACCCCAACCCCTATCGAATCCTCATATATTTCATTAATTAAATCCTATTGGAGTAGTATACTTCCCTCCACCTTCTGTTTCATCATTCTCCTCTTGAATCATGTACATGTATGCCGTGCATTTCTGCATTAGATCAAATGAAAGAAAATATTTTTCTTCGTGTCCCATTGATTTTCAAAAGCTATAGAAGAAGATTATTGGGATATGATACTATTCCTATAATAGATGGCACTCATGGGGGTTATGTCCCCATTTCTTTTATGTCTCACAGTATTCTCCTCCTGGTAGCGAGTTTGGCACTCCGACAGCTAAGTACTACATAAAGGTTGGACATTCATCATTGTGGTGACCTTTATTCCTACATTTGGTCGACCATACATTTTCCCATTTCTCTTCCCCTTTGTGATTTCTACCAACTCAATTGTTAATGTAGCTATTTGGTTTTGTATCTGCACCATTCTTCTCCTATCTCTGACCGGAGACACTTCCAATTTCATAGAAACTTCTAGTGCCTAGGACTACGACATAACTTTTTTATCTATTAAAGGACCAAGGATGTGAGGTAGCCTGCAATGAACCACACTCTATGTTGTTTATCATGTATTTGAAATGTTAACCTCCCCATCACATCTTTGAACCTCTGATCAGAATCACATACTGACTTAGTATGCACTTGCTTGATCTTCTTGAGCTAAGTGACGTATTGCGACTCAAAATTTGGTTTCTTAAATTCTTTTAACAATTCTTGTGTAATCTCTAATAATGCCTTTTTTTGACCCAGTGGCATAGTACTTTGGAGCTTCATGTACCAGACTAGCGTGTATCATTGAAAAGTTGTTACCAGCTATATGATATGTGCACCATCAGCATGGACATTCTTTGCATTCCATATGATTTCACATACAAACAGATGTTGTTCTGGATCTTCAGATCCAATTCCTTTGAACTCTGATAACCTTAGTGTATTTTCTACTCTTTCCATGTTACTGGGTGTAGGAACCCTTCCTAGGGATGTGTTGATGGGATTTTATGATACACCGTCAACTGAAAGGGAAGATCTGGACCGGGGTTGTCTATTTAACCCAAGCCATTTGGGATAATCTACCCTGACAGGTTTTATGTCTCTGTTAGCCAACTAGGATTCTAAAATAATTAAAAGATGTAAACTAACTAGATGTACAATCCTATCAAACAATACATTAATATAATTTCTTAAATAATAGTAGGATTATATACAATAGATATTTACAATTTACAAGGTTTAAGTAAAGCCTCATGAAAACGATCATTTAAAGTAATGGATCAAAACAAGATGAAAAATAAAAAAAAACTATTTTTGTACTATAAATGACAAAATAATAAACAAATGAGTGAATAATATTATAAATGATATAACGATAATGGACAAAGAATTTAACGTTTAAATGATGTAATCATTATTCATTTGCAAATTAACAAATCAAATAAATAATAAATTAACTAACCTTACGTTGATCAACAATACTAAGCTAGATTCATCTCTTTGTATTTGTATAATCTCCTCTTAACCTATTTCAATTGAAAACCTCTGACAAAAGAAATCATGATACTTCCTGAAAAAACTCAAAGAAGTCTTTTATATTCCAGAACAAGCCTGAGATGACAGAAAGAGAAATGATTTTATATCACGTGACTTCAAAATGTCCAATAGCTAGAAGTGAAAAAACTCCAACCCTCAGCAAGTGTTATTATTAACTATCTCGCATTAGATGTAAACTCCAAATGTATCGATAGATGATGAACCACCAATATTAAAGGAACCATATAAATGAAAACATAACATGAAAAATTATATGCAGAACAATTTAAAGCTAGTTCAATACAAATAAAGTTTCATATTCAGAAATGATATGATAAACAATATTAACATTGCATAGTCTACAAAAAGACTAAATCCAAAGATTAAATTGTATCCCATATAGTTTCAGTATAATAAGTTCATCATAAGGTCCAAAATGAATTTTTGGGATAATAGACTCTTAAAGATTGAAAAAATTAATTCATAAGTGATAGCAATTAACCATGTATTGATAAAACATACTAAAGCTAATTTAAATCAATGGATAATCAATTACTCAAAGAATATGAATATATTATAATGAAAAAGAAAACCATTTTACTCACAGGACAAAAGACATTAAGCAACCTGGAATTCCATATTCTTCTTTGAAAATACTGGTCCATTCTCCCAAATATTCCAACCATCTATTACTCCATTTGAAAATAAACAAGTTTACAATAGAAATGATGTAAAACAAAATAAAGGATAAGAATCGTCCTCTCAATTTTCTCCATCCCCCCTTAGTCTTTGAACTTTCTCATATATTTATGCAATGAATGAACAGTCCGGGCATCACTAATAATTTCCGCCACTTGAAATTTGCCTCATAAAGAGACAAAACTATCTCTCAAATCATGCATTTGTTAGGGAAAAAGGTAACATATAAGCTAAATAGATAAATTCTGCAGATGGGTTTTCAACCGTTTCCTCATATTCCTTATGGTTTGGCTGAAATCAGTCACACAAAATAGTTTGTTTGTTCTTGCACGCATTTCCAAATCTTATTTGTTGTTGCTCATAAATTATTTGCAACAATCCAATATTATTTTTGGATCAATTATCTTGAACTTATTTAGATAATAAAATCAAGCCATGATCAGATCCATACCAAATAACTGATAATAGAAACCTATGAAACAAAAGGAAACCAAATTAATAACCTAAAAATTGTGAATAAAACAAAATCTAGAATAATAAAATTAAATTGAATTTAAACTAACTATAATTTCCAAACAAATATTGCTTATATTTTCCTTCCAAATATGATATTAAAATTATAAAATCTTCAAGTTGATGGAGATGAGAAAAATATTAATTTTGGGTTTTCACAAAATCAAACAAATGATAGATAATTCTCTCTTTTTCTTTTTTTTTGAAATGAGATGCAAACTCGAAAAATAATTTAATTAATCAAACCTACCAAATGATTTTGTGAAAACGATTTCTAATGGGCAAAATACGAAAACATAATCATAATTTAAATGAAAGTAAATAGTTGATAAAAATTAATGTTTACGTTTAAATTAAGATTTCTATGTTCATCTCTCCCTCATTCAAATTTGATTAAATGTGAACAAATGTCATAGAAAAGATGTGTCGCAATAAACATTCTTCCTGTAAAATCATTGTTATTAATCCAAGTCTTCAACCAAGCCATTATCATAGAAGATAAATTCAATAAGGAAGAGGTAATAACAAACTCCCAAATTATGAAGCTCGTCCATCAACATCAAAACTCTGTTGAAAGAAAAACGAAATGACATTTGAATTTCATGAAATTCAAACCAAACAAAAAAATATAAACTCAAAATAACCTCGAAACAAAGAAAACCAATACCAATCCAATCAAGTCAAAGGAAAAAAAAAAAACTGAAGAATCCAAGTAAAATTTCGAGGGATCCTAGATTTTGATTAAAAATAAATAAGGGGGTTGTTGGGGCCCAACAGGATGTTGGTTGAGTTTGACTACTAGTACTGCTACCACTACTCTGGCTACTATTTCTATGACTTCCTTTACTGATTACGAGTGCTCTGGAAAGATATTTGAAGATTGACTCAGATCTAAGCGACACACAATAGGTTGTTGTTTCGAACCAGAACTCGGCTTGGACAAGACTTACTAGTTCTCCTATGATTTGAGTGAACTCGATAAATTCCTCTTCTCCCTATGTCTGTTGTGCTTCTATGATATTGATATCTTTATGGTTTTTTAGGTACTCACTGTGTTGTTCTCTCTTACTAGGTTCATTTCTCAACTTCTTGTACCTTCTCCCACTACGCAAGACTATAAATTCATCTTCTCCTTCTGATATCCCTTCTTATTTCTCTTGCATTCTCGATATCCCTTTCCTCTGTGCATTTTACTACCCTCATATCATCTCTTGGTCAGAAAAATGCAGTCCCTTCATGTGTGTAAATTTATTTAGTTATCTAAATCCATTTTCATCACTTATTTATCACATAACAACTTTTTTTATCCAGGTAGATAACGACTTTATGAATCCTCCTTCCAGACCTTTAAACAAGTCTCTTTATGCAACATTGTAGGCCTGAGTACAGTCTATCAAAAATATTTGTTACATAGCCTCCCAATATACTATATAGCCAAAATTCCACTCCATGGGATGTCATATTGTCTATCGTTTCCATTCGTATCACAAGTTTAGCAGTCCAGTTCTTTTGTGTAGTTGGTCTATGTCTACCAATATTTTCCACAAATATTTCCATCCATTTTGCTAAAAAATTAGGAAATTCACCAAAAAAAACCTTATGCATTTCTGTATACACATACCTTTGTATCCATTTCTTATTCTTTAATACAGGTTTTTTATTCTCCTTCTGCACAAATTCTTGTTCCTTTTATTCTATCCATTCGAGTATTTATTTCATCGTCGGTATCCAAAACATTCCCTCACTTTCAAATTCTGGGTCCCAACAATGGAACCCTTTGTTGGTGCACACACATAGGAAGGTTCAAGACCTTGGGTTAAATGTAATTATTCCAACAAAACCCTACCAATATTGGCCCTTTCAGAATCACCTATGAGCAAGTGAAGTTTCACCCGAGGTATCTTTATGATAACTATAGGAACCAAGATTCTATAGTTCTGAGGGAAAGAAGGGAGGCATGCCTTTTCATTCCTACCATATTGTTTCACCCACTATATCATAGTTAACCCAAACTCACTACTTAATTATTTATGCATAATAGGATATATTCTTACCATCTAGCAGTTAAACATACAATTAACGTTACCGCACATGAATCTTTCAACATTATCAGTAAATATAAGAATTCATCTATAGTAAAAGAAGGAATTAACATCATACAAACCTAAATTAACATATTACAAACATGAATAACCATTCCAAAACATAATTCAACATAGATTTACCATGGTTCACCCCCTCCTAGGCTACGTCCACAAATATTTACTTCTTTATTATATTTATGAAATTATGGTTGCACTCTGCACTACAATAGATGTTCAACATGCATTCCTGTGATTACATTCATGGATTCCTTACACTAAAAATCCTACACTCACAACAATTCCTCAAAATTCTTCTAGTTCTTTGGTTTTTCCTCTACTCTTTACCTCTATTATTGTCATTGTTGCTTCTTCTTATGAACATCGTTGCTCTCTTCCACTTCTTTCTCTACTATTGTCATTGTTGTTGCTTCTCTCACTTCTCAACTTTTGTTTCCTTTTTTCCTATTTAGGTTTCTTTTTCTCAGGTAATCTTGGTAGCTCATAATGAGGTGGCTCCCACTCATACTCGACTAGTAATACCTCTTTATGAGTTGGATACAACTCATGCTCTATTGGTTTTCCTAGATTTTGTGGCATCTTCTTCTTTCTTGTTCTCTTTTTTCCTGTATCTCTTCTCTCTTCTTTCTTTATCCTCTTGATCCCGCACCTTTTCTCTCCGTGTCATCTCTTCTCACTCTTATATAGCCCAGAGTTGCGTGAACCACATTAAATCTTGTGTGACATGTCTTTTATTTGATTTATAATGAATTCTATCTGCATGCATAGTAGATTAGATTTGTTTTATGTTTAATCTTTGTGCAATGATCATGAATGTTACAATAATGAGTTTATGTAGTAATATATAATATATTGATAATATGAATATGAATCACTAAGTAAGTTAATATAAAACAAGGACACAATTACGTGCATATAACCAATAAGGAAGAATGAACAAAATTATTTCCTCCCATTCCCTCACTACTACAGAAACTTGGTTCTAGCAGTCCCAATAGATACCTCGGGTGAGACTTCATCTTCGAAAGTAGGTGATGCTGAAAGGGATTGTGTTTGCTAAAATTTTTTGTTCATAGATAACTCGAACCTAGTGTCTTACAAACCACGTGCAATGCCAACAAATGGTTCCATTGTCGGGACCCAAAATTTGTGATTAAGGGGATGTTTTGGAGGCCGACTATGAAAGATATATGAGAATGGTTGGAAAGGAAGGAATGGGATTTTTCTCGAGGAGAGAACATAAACCCTAGGATGTGTGACAAGTAATGGATGAAAATGTATGTATACACATAACTACATGAAATTTTCTTTGGTGAATTTACAATTATTTTGACTAACTGTTTAGAAATATTAGTGGAGAATATTGGATGGTACATATATTCAACACCGAGGAATTGGACTACTGAGTTGGTAAGACAAATAAATTCTATAAGTAACCAAACTACTCATGAAATTGATTTTTTTTTGGATAGCATACTAGGAGGATATATTACAAAGTTTGGAGTAGATTATACCCAATCATACAGTGTTGCAGAAAGGGAATTTTTCAAATTTCCACGTGGGAGGTTCATTAAATCATTATATACATGGATGAATATGTTTTTGTGTGAAACATGTGTGATTGTAATGGAATCTGACTTCTAAAGGGCCTCTCTCACATAGGGGAACCAAGGGATGATGAGAGTATAGTCTGAGAATAAGAGAGAATGAAGGAAGCGATGAAAAAGGAGGGGAGGGACTGAGGATGCAAGAAGAGGCTACACTAGAGAAATAATATGACTTTGTAGTATTGTGTGGAGGAAGGAGGTATAAGAGGAAAAATACTGAGGCTGATAAAGGAGATTCGTGCAGTGGGCGAGAGGGGAGAGAACCTTGTGTAATAATCTGAATTGTGGAGATACCATATATAGGAGAAGAAGAAGAGGAATTTAAGTCTAGTCTAGTGATATAAGAACTGTTAATTCCTACTCATACAAGGTCCTGTGTCGAATCCATGAACCCATGTGAATAACCAAAATCATAAATAACAATTGAAGAATTTTCCAAAGCGATTGTAGTTAGCTAGGGAGGATAGAGTAGAATCAATTAGAGAAGTGGAAGTAGTGTGGAGAGTCATATTCAGAGTCGACCAAAATCACCAGAAAGAGGGAATACAAAAAGAAGAATGGCAGGGGTAGAAAAAACCCTTAAACTTCATAAGTTCCAACGAATTGGATCAGAGGACCCGAAACAACTTTTTTTTTTTTGCAAGAAAATTTGGGCCACAAAGAATGTCGAAGATGAGGTTGTGAATATCGTGCAGTTAGAAACAACATTTAGAGGCCATGCATTAGTATGGTACATGAAGCTCCAGAGTAACAAACCTATAGGTAAGGTCATAACTTTGGTAGAAATAAGGCAATCATTATTGAAAGAGTTCAAGAAGCCAATGTTGGAGTCGCAATACATAACAGAACTGAAGGATATTAAATAGGTATAAACATATTCGGTATGGGACTTCTATAAAAGGTTCCAGGATTTGATGGGTAGATTGAATTTCTATATCCCCGATCAACAACATCAATAATGGTTTATTGTAGGGATTCTACCACACATTCACAGGCCGTTGATCAAACAGGAGGTTGTGTCGAAGCCCGAGGCACTGGAAATTCAAATGAAATTGGAATAATATCCTATATGACATAATGAATGGATGGTGAAAGTTTATATGCAGTTGGCTGCATTGATGATTCAAATAGAAGAATAAACAAAGGGAAAGGAGAAATGAAAGCAAGTTTGGTGTAAAATATGTATAAATGAAGGCCATCGCAAGGACAAATGACCAACATTTATGAAGTATCTGGCGATGAGAGTGTCGAATCCATTACCGGGAGGAGGATATTGTGAGATATGTAATAAATGGAGCCACCGCCCAAGGGAGTGTCCATTACTACATAAGCATCAGAGTACCCCAAGGAACTTGTTTTGAAATTTTTGGAAGTAGGTGGGAAATGAAGAGAAGGATTTACACACATTCGACTTAATGAGGGAGTGCATATACAAAATGTACAAGATTTAGGAGGAGATTGTTCTCGCAAAAGAGGGTGGTCAACAATATAATGCTCAAAGAGGATTTAATCCAAGGAATAGAGGAAACTTTGGTATAGGCCGAGGTAGAGGAGAAAGATGAAAAATTATGTGTTATAACTGTAATCAACCTATACACTTGGGCTGTGAGTGTCTCACTCCATGGACAACATGCACATACTACAAATTAGTGGATCATGCGAAAAAATATTGTCCTCAACTAGTTATGAAATGGCAGGCGAGAGGAAACTAGAACTAGAATCCAAACCAAAATTTACAAAAAGTATCATCCTAAAGAAATAATGAGGGACCAAGAATACAAGTTGTTATTCATGGAGGAGATAGAACATGACTTGACATGATGAGTGTAGGAAAGCAGACTAAGCAATGTGTAAGAAAGTCAGTAGGGCTTATGCCATCCTTTAATCCTCAACAAGAGATGGATACCTATCAAAGAGAAAGAAAATAAGTACTTGTATTGGATTGGGGAGCGTCAACATCAGTTACACCTCATGTAGAATATCACACTATTCCCAAGAAACCGACTTGCAAGGTATGCATGCTAACAAAATTATTGAAAAGTTGTGTACAAATAATGAAGGATGAAACTTCACTGAGTACACTATATGGCATGATTTATCATTTCACACGAGTAAGGGAACCTCCCATCATAAAAAGGATGGTAAAATAGGTACTACGTAGGAAGAGGACCAACGAAGAATTCATATTCAGTGTGCAAAGTGGGGAGTATGATGTGGATAATATTATCTTGGACTTGGGGTGTGACGTGAATGTTTTTCCTAGGAAGACATGGGCGTTGGTGGTAAAAACTAAGCTAGTATGGTATCCTGTTCATATAAGTCTCATGAATCAACACAAGATAGTATTGATTGGTCGTTTAACAAGGGAACCCATGAACATAGATGGGGTGCGCAGTGTGGAAGACTTTGAAGTTATTGAGATTGTGGATGGAAATCAACCATATACAACACTGATCGGACTGGAATGGGATTTTGATAACTAGGAAATCATCAACTTGAAGAGGAGGGAGATGATATTTGAAGTTGGGAATTTGAAATTTACTACACCCTTGAACCCATCATAAGGAAAGAGATACATAGATCCACACAAAGGAAATGTCATAGACAACTTATACAACATGACAAAGTGGATGGATGATTATGTAAACCCCATTGAATATGGTGCGCTAAGTTGGAGGAGTGTCATTTCATGCACATAAAACTCAGAATAAGTTTGAGAGCTTTGGAAATAGAGAATGCATGAAGTCTCCACTAGATGATGTGCATGTTTAACCCGATACTTGCACTGGATTAGAGAAAATCTATATGATCCACCCAGGTATGATGGATTAACTAATATAATAATGTTTGTAAAGGAATTGGAGTTACAGGCACTTGAACAAAAAATACTGTTAGCACTAGATGTTGTTCTAAAAGTGACTCCATCTAGATAGTGGGTTGCACACAAAGAGGGAATAAAAGACTGGTCACAGTGTCGTAGACTAATGCAAGTAAGGTTTGGCACGGAGGAATAAGATATCATGCAAAAGTATGTAGGAGCGAGTGATGCAGTGGGTCATGTTGAATAGTGTGGGGCTTGATGGAGTTCAGTAGTGAAAACAAAATGTATGCACAAATTTATCCACACACTAAGGACAATTCCAAAGAATTATTATTTGGAATTGGAAATGCATAGGGAGAGAGAAATATGTGAATAGTTGGACTAGAGGTTCAAAATCACATTTACATTTAAACATGAATCTCAATCAATATATGCAGTGCTATAGGATAATAGAACAAATATCTTCTCAGAAGAAGGGACAATTGAGGTGGTACCACTGTAAAGTGTGCATAGAGTGACTATGGTTGTCCATGAGCTATTGGAATGCTACAATGTGGCTATGGAATAACATGGAAAAGAGGATCCAAAAAATGTAGAAGTACTCAAGATAGAAGGAGAACGATGAGTAGAAGGGACATAGCCTGAATGCCCTGCATATACCCAACCAATAAATATGTGGAAGGTAAACATTGGGATGACAACGAATATGAAGTTTGCAAAGATATGGGATTCGTGAAACAATGAGACAGTCTATAAAATTGCATACTTTTTGCGTGAATATCAGGACCTATTCCCCATGATATTTTTAGAGATGAAGGGAATAGAAGAGTACTTAGTTGAAACGAATATGCCACTAAAACTAAGAGATAATACAGTGTGACAGAGGCCTTATAGATTAAATATGAGATACAAGGAAAGGTGAAGCATGAAATAGGAAGAATGTTGGATGCGTGAATAATTGAACTAGTAGAAGAATTTGAGTGGATCATTCCAATGATGTGTGTTTACATAAGGAAGCAGAATGATGTGTGTTTACATGAGTCATTCCCAAGTTACACCATTCAAGGATGAGGTACTAGAGAATGTAGGAGGCCAAAAAACTTATTGTTTCAAAGATGGATTTTTGGGGTATGATTAGATAAAATTATGCAACAGGATAGGCACAAGACAACTTTTTCAATAGAGTGGGGAATTTATCAGTATACAATAATGCCATTTAGATTGAAGAATTCTCATACATTGTTTTCCATGGTAGTGGTTGCAGCTTTCAAGGGGTTTATCCATAAGTTTCTTGAAGTATACTTGGATGATTGGACTATGTTCATTCTACTGAAGGATCATCTAGAAGTCCTCACGATAATATTGGATTAGTGTAGACAGTGTCATATTTTGCTGAAATTGAAGAAGTGTATTTTTTGCACATGATTTGGAATCTTGTTGGGACATGTAGTTTGAAAACATGGATTAGTTATATATCCATCAAAGATTGTAGTAATTTTGGATTTAGAACCTCCTACATCAATCATACATATAAAGGAAACTATGGGTCATATAGGTTATTAAAGGAAATTTATCAAAGGATATGTGCATATCACAACATTGATGGAAAAGTTATTGAATAAGGAAGAAAAGTTCCAATGGAATGAGCACATTCAGAAGGGTTTTGACACTTTAAATTAGAAACTTGTGGCTGCGTCGATTTTCATTTTAACAGATTGGATTGTCCATAGTGTTGGGTGTAGTACTATCCCAATCAGGGGAGGGAGACCTATATCACCCAAAATTTCAAGTAGGAAGTTGTCCATAGAAAAAAATAACTTCACAACCACCAAATGAGAAGGATTGGCAATGGTCTATCCACTACAAAAATTAAGGAATTATCTATTGGGGTCTCACTTTAATAAGTATACAGACCATTATGCATTAAAATACTTAGTCAACAAGCCAGTGTTCTGGGGGAGAATATGAAAATGGATATTATTATTCCAGGAATATAACTTTGAGGTTGTAGTGAAACCAAGGAAGCTAAATGCAGGACCAAATCATATATTGCACATATTTTCAGGTAACGATGCATCGAATTTAGATGACAAGTTACCAAATACGCAACCACTTGCAATGAAAATGGTAGATGATTACTTCTCATACATCGTGTAGTTTCTAAGGATATCTATTGCTCCATTAGATAAGATGGTTGTGCAGAATAAACAATTTGTAGTGAAAGCTACAGATTATCACTTGATTGTAGGGAATTTATACAAGTTGGATGCAGATGGAATATTGAAGAGATGTGTGTTGAAACATGAGAGACCGATGATACTTGAAGAAGAGTGTAATGGGATTGCAGGAGGACTTTATGCAGGGAGATAAACCACACAAAAAAAATTTTGTGCAAGGATTTGATGGCCTACCCTCCACAGTGATGCAGAGGAATATTGTTAGTCATGTAATGTATTTCAAATACTGGGAAAGCCATCTAGGAGGGATGAAATTACTTTGAATCCATAGGTCACGTTGAAAGCATTTGAGAAATGGGCCATAGATTTTTTGGGGACAATCAATCCACAATCAAGAATATCATGGGAAATTTACATCATCATTGCAGCGAACTATTTGACAAGGTGGGAAGAAGCAACACCAATTACAGATTGCACTGCAGAGACTGCTGCGAGTTTTTTTTTTTTGAGAATGTAGTTATGAGGTTTGGATGTTCATGAATGTTACTTAGGGATCAAGGAACCCACTTTCTGAATAATAAAATTGCAACATTGACTAGGGAGTTTCAAATTCATCATCAAAACAATACCACATATTATTCTTAGGACAATGGAACAATGGATGCGTTCAGTAAAATATTGGAGAATGCTTTGAAAACAATATGCAACTTAGGGAGATATGATTGGGACTTAAGAGTTCCTGTAGTGTTATGGGCATACATGACTACAAATAAAAAGTTGACAGGACATACACCTTTTAGGTTGGTCTATGGGAAAGAAGTAGTGATTCCAATGGAGTTTATTCTACTTAGCCTACGTATTGGAGATATCTTTGAGCTATCAAACTTTGGTGCAATAGAGGAGAGATTGGCACAATTGGTACAATTTGAAGAAGATCAAATTTTCGCAAGTTTCCATTAGCAGGTTCGGAAAGAAAGAGAGAAGTCTTGGCATGATCGACAGATTAAACATAAGAAGTTTCAAGTAGGAGATTTGGTAATACTTTATGACAAAACTTTTAAAGAGAGAAGTATTGGCATGATTGACAGATTAAACATAAGAAGTTTCAAGTAGGAGATTTGGTATTACTTTATGACAAAACGTTTATGCAACATCCAATAATGTTGATAATGCACTTATTAAGACCATATGTAATTCATCATGTCGTAGAGATGGGTGTTGAGCAGTTGGAAACCATGAATGGATTATTTCTCAGAGGAATGATGAGTGGAAGTCGTTTGAAGATCTACAGTCACGACCGACACTAGCTTCTATGAATAAGATGAGAGAGGATGTATTGTCTTTAATTTTGAGATTATAAATTATAAAATGTCTTTGGATTTATTCTATTTTTATCTACAAGAACATAAGTAATATGAGTGATTAGGTCTCAAATAAAAGTTTATTTTTCGCCAATAAAAAAATATCTAGTAACATAAAATTGTTTTTAGATCCTCCATTTATCCTTGTATCAATATTATAGTTTCAATTGATAATCATAATAATAACTATAATAAATTATTTAAAAAAAAACTAGCTTGATATATAACACATCCTTATAATTTTAATTAATAATAATATTAAACTATTAAAAAAAAATTAATATATAAAAGAAACCATGTTGAAATATCTTTGAACATCTCTCATTTTCCTTTAATATATAACAAAAACCATGTGAACATATATTTTAACATCTCCCATTTTCCTTTTCTATTCTACTGCATCAAGTTTAATAACTCACTTATGAGGATTGAATGGTATTAACAGCCTCGAAAATATTCAGACAATAAATATTGGACCTCTCATATTCTTTTATTTTTCCTATATAATTTTATTGGTTCGTCGATTGTTCCAAGAAGGTTCTCTCTTCCATGCAAACTTCCAAAATATTCATTTTCCTCTCTGTCGCCCATTCTAATAGGTTTATCGGAGTTTCAAACTCATATCAGAAGAAGGGAAGACATAAAAATGTTCCGTAAACAAAAGAGCTTCAAAGTTTATAAAAACTTTGGGAGAGTTCGATGTATTTCAATTTCCATTCGTTCTATTTAGAAATCCTTGATCTTTTCATAAAAATGTTTAGAAATCCTTGATATTTGGACATAAATGTTTAATGGCACATGGAGGAAGTAGAAAACCATGAACATTTACGGTCCCAAAATGTCCTGATAGAAAATTTATATTGGATCCATTCCCAACCGATCAAAACTTGGATTCGTAGTGTGCAAGGAACCTATGCGCAACGCAGTGAGAAAAGACTGCGCGCCATAAGATTCGTCACTGATCTCTCAGGACTTGTCAAACAGTTGACATACTACATAAAATGATGCATGTTGTAATATAAAATTATTTAAGGAACAATTTATAAATGCAGAATAAAAAAATGCTATGTTTAGCACATAAACTCAGAAATACAAATTGCTTGATATTTATAAAATTTAGTGCATTGTACCCGGTTATAGAATACAATAAATAGGATGAGATTTGGCTCCAATGGCTTCTTCTACTGACTTTACAGACACAAAGCTTGTGCTATACTTCTCCAACTCCTCATCTCATGTTGTTAATCTTCTACCTCTCTGCCTCTCCTTTTTATTACTCTACATCATCTGATTAATTAAAAGAATCAAACTTATATGGACTCCGACTAATACTTCCTACAAAATCTAAGATTGAATTAACACTAAACACTACCATTAATATGACTCACTCTTCAACCACTTAAATGAACTCGAGAATATAAAGATCAACTATATTTATAGCTTCTCTGCTTGCTCACTGACTTTGAGTAAACATGTGACTTTGCACTTGCATACTGTCAAATAAAATCACTCACAATTCGAATACTAACAGATTAACTAAAAGACAAATCGACAGAGACATGAATATCTCACGGACTTGTAGTCACTATTTCCAACACTCCCCCTTAATTATAAGTAGGTGGGATTACAAAATAAAATTACATCATTTTTTTATTTTTATTTTATTTTACTATCACTCATATGTTACTGCGCAAACTCCCAGACTACATGATGAAATGCATCTCTTGCTAAAGACTTTGTAAAAATGTCTATGCCTTGCTCTTTTGACTGCAAAATATTAAAAAGATCTCTTTGTCATTTACCAATTCTTTGATAAAGTGATACCTTGTATCAATATGTTTAGTTTTCTTGTGAAACACTCGATTCTTTGATAACATGATGGCATAATTATTTTCACTGTTATCACCCAATGTTGTAAGGAGGATGTTTTCCTAGAGAATGCCCCCTTTAGCGGAAAAAATGACAAAAGCGGGTCAAAAACCCACTTGTCCTAAGTTCCTGAGTAGGCGCGTATGATTTAAAATGGGCGTAGATCTCGACGACCATGATCCACACGCCCAGATCTACAGACGAGGTATGATTCCATCCCCCCATGCCATTCTACCTTTAACGTAGGGGGGGGGTTTCATATGGTGCCGCACAAGTTTGAATGGCTGGGATTAAATCGCCCAGATCTATGGCTAAGATCCAATTCCATACCCCCCTCACTCTTTTTCCTTTAATGTAGGGGGGGTATGGAATTATCTAGTTCTCACACAGGCCCCTCGCTATCCTGACACCTGCCTCCCAAGCCCGCCCACTAGTTCTATCCTTCCATCTATCCCCCACTCATCGTCTTCCCGACCTATCACCGTCTCGACATTGCTCATCGTCCTCTCACCTCCTGTTGTGTATCTCCCACTCCTAGTCATATCCTCCATAACCAACTGTCTTCACTCTCCCTTCACAATCACATCCTCCTCCCTTTCTAAGTCAGCACCATACAACTATACCCCCATTTCTCCACTGCATGTCGCCTCCACTTCAGCGTCCATAGGTCTTACCACTTTTCCACCTGATCACTTTCCCTCTGTCGTCCCTATCTGCATGGCCTCCCCTTCCCTCACTCCCATGCCACACAGATTAAATTGCCACTTCCTGTGTTCTCCCCCATTAAACCATTTTGTGTTATGCGCGCTATGTTATCCTTGTCCACGTCAGCAGACATGGCCTCCTCATAGCTTCCCAACAAAGTAGAAATAGCTAAAGGGAGACCACCACGTCCTATAGGAGAAGAGTTAACAAGAGTCATTCCAAATACCGAGAATCAGTTAATGCAAATGTGGAAGGTGGGTGAGACATTGTCTCCTCCCTTAAATGGAAATCTAGGAAAAGACAAGTGCAGAGGTGACTATGAGTCCTTTCTGACAAAGATCGTGTCCATCAGAAGACTGCATGGGCACTGTACCCAACGTCTGCATGCGTAGCTTGACAGAGAATCTCCTCAACATCAAGCATTGATCTCCTGACATGATGGTGTTTGAAGAAGTCCAAGCCATTTCTAAGTTTATGTAGGAATTTTTTCCATTTTTGTATCTATCGATGGTAGAGCTAAGCTCCCGACTGTAAAGTTTTGATGAAGAACTAGTTTTCCTGGTGATGCATTTGTATTTGAGACTTCTTGTTTAATGTAACAACCCTAGATGAATACATGCTTAGGGATTATTAAATAAAATTTATTAGATAATTAATTGTCCTAATATGGTTTGAATTGAACAATGATTAGTATTGATAATATTAATTGATTATTTATTTATTAATTAATTGTTTTTAACTTTTGATTAATTAATTAAGTAATTAATTATTACATATCACACTCAATGCTATTAGGTAATAATTTAAGGGGGGCTTAATAATTTTGAATTGTTTAATTAAAATGATTTACGTATGTGGGAGAGGATAAGGCATTAAAGGAAGGGATAAGATATTAATGAAGGGGGGATAAGGCATTAAAGAATGGGATAAGAAATTAATAAGGGGGAGATAAGGAAATTAATGAGAGGGAAAAGTGGGTGAAGGAGGGATAAGGAACGGAAGGAGTTGGAAGGGAGATTATTCTACGTGAGTTGGGGATGGATTTTGGGAGCTCTGAGTATTGCAGAGAGGGAGGGGAAATTTTGTGAGTAGCATTGACACAGTGCACCGGAGTTGCTCGGGGTTTTGGGCACGGAGGGCCAGGATATCCGTTGATATCCTGGGGCTAGGGAGCTACTAATCCATATGGATATCGGTGGCCACCCACCTTTTCCAACTGGCTCAAAACAGTTTTCTAACATTTTGGCAATTTACTATTTTTAGCAGTTTTTCGGGTCCTGAACTTCTGGAGCCATTTTGAGGCCCTAAACGATGTTTTTTGGGGTATGTTGCGGTCGCAAATTTTGTCGCAAGTTTTGTCAGAAATGTTGTATTCCTCGGATAGATCTTTCCAACGAACTATCATACGCCTAAA
>JZKD02S1300295.1:20072-48047 GCA_000966675.3 Picea glauca | reverse complement strand
CCAAAAATTATCTCATTAGCCCTAAATCAGTCATTTCAAATTCATCCTTCATGACTGACTTAAATTCTTCTATTCCAAAGTCACCTGTAAATATCAAATCATCCACATATAAACACAAATTAGAACATTACCTTGATGATTTTCTTTGATGTACAATGTTGGCTCACTTTCACTTCTCTGAAATCCATTCTTTGTGAGATAGGAATCTATGTGACTATACCAAGATATGGGTGCTTGATTTAATCCACACAGTGATTTCTTCAATCGGTACACATTGTCTTCTTTTCGTGGAACCTATTAAGCTTGTGGTTGTTCCACATATACTTCTTCTTATATATTTCCATTAAAAATGTTTACTTTACATCCATCTGTTAAACTGGGCACTTGGACTGCGTGATAATGGATAACACATTTTTGACTATGTTGATTCGTGCAACTGGTGCAAATTTTTGATTAAAATCAATTCCAGGTTGTTGTGTAAATCCTCTTGCAACTAACCTTGCCTTGTTCTTCAACATCGTGCTTGGTTTTATAAATCCACTTGACACTTATGAAATCCTTGTCATTAGGTACATCTACCAATTTATATTTTTGATTGTTCTCTATGCATATGATTTCTTCATCCATGGATTTTGCCCATATATAATCCTTGACAACTTCTTCAATGGTTAATGGATCATCTATTTGTGAAAACAAGGAAAAAACAGAAAATGAATTTATTGCATATTCATTATAGATGTCGCACATAATTCTTGTCTTTCTTGGTAACACACTTGCTGAAGTTGTATCTGGAGATGTAGAACTACTTGCACTAATTATTGTTGTCTGTTTCACTCTAGATGTAGACTGCGCACCTGTTGTTCTTACTGGAGTAATATGCATTGTAATTTGCATCGCAGTGCCAGGTGTAGAAGGGATTGTGGACTGACCTATGCATGGTGTTTAAACCACTTCATATTTTGTGTCATCATGCTCCATTGCATCAATAGTTTTGACTGTATTTCTTATGATTCCATCCCATGCTTCATTATCCACGAAATAAACATCGTGGTTGATTATGACTTTTCTTACGATAGGGTCATACATCCTATATCCTTTTGTTTCTTCAGAATACCCAAAAAATATACATGTCCTTCCTTTGTTGTCTATCTTCATTCTCATCTCATATGGAACATGTGTGTATGTGATGCAACCAAAGACTTTTTACTATGCCACATTATTCTTTAATCCTGCCAAGGCTTCTTGAGGAACTATGTTCTTCACACTCTTTGTAGGAAATTTGTTCAATATATATACTGTAGTTGCTACTGCCTCATCCCAATAATCATTTGACAAATGTTTGGCTACCAACATACTATGTGCCATCTCCATGATGGTTCTATTCTTTCTCTCTTGGACACCATTATGTTGTGGTGTGTATGGCACGATAAATTGCTTGTAGATGAAAAGAACTTTACAAAAGTTCTAGAATTATGTTGAAATCTATTATCCTCCTCTGTCAATTCTTAGACACTTGATGTAATAACCACTATGTTTCTCCACAAGTGATTTAAACTTTCTAAAACAACCCAATGCATCAAATTTATGCTTTAGAAAATAAATCCATGTGTTTCTAGAGAAATCATCAATAAATCTTAGAAAATAAGTATTGCCTCCTATAGAGGGATTTTGCATTGGTCCACAAATGTCTGAATGTGCAATTTCCAGTGGATATTTTTCTCCGTAAGACTTGCCAACTGGAAATGATTATTCATTCTTCTTTACAAATATGGAGCCTTCACATATCCTCTATGGTTTTTCAATCAATGGAAAACCTTTTACCATATCCTTTTTGTGTATCAACTTCAGACCTCCAAAGTTCAAATTTCCAAATCTAAAATATCATAACCAGCAATCATCATGTACTTCAGAAATGTCATAACTAGGATAGTGCATGCCTTTCCATCTTTCTTTCTTTGATCTCTCATGACATCCTTCTCATCTTCTGTGAGGGAATTATATGCTACCTAATTTATTGGTCCCACATATCCATTCTCAACTATATCACATACATATTGACCTCGGAAAAACTCATTCATGGTTAAGGGCCACATCTCATAATTCTTTCCTGTAAAAAATGGAGGCTGCAGATTTGAGGTAGAAGACATTTTCAATAGATTTTCGTCTCTTGAACTTGTTCTGATAGTACTTTATTTTGATATACTGCTATGATAGCTGATCTTGGATCCAATGCGTAACGATCAAAACTTGGATTTGCAACGTGCAAGGAAAATGTGCATAGTGCAGTGACAAAATATTGCACGCCACAAGATTTGTCACTGAACTCTCATGATTGGTCACGCAGTTCACAAACTACATGAAATGTTCCGTGTTGTAATATAAAACACTTTAAATAACAATATATAAATGTAGAATAACAAAATGCTATCCTTACCACATAAACTTATAAACATGAATTGGTTGATATTAATAAACTTCAACGCATTGCACGTAGTTATAGAATACAATAACTAGGATGAGCTTCAGCTCAAATGGCTTCTATTATCACATGAAATTGTCATGGGTTAAATTTCTCCTCAGGTTTTAATTCTTCATCCATCAGTTCTTTTTAAGTTTGTTTTTTGATTTTCTTCTTATGGTTTTCTTAGTTTAACTCAAATAAATGAGAGGTTGGAGCTTGGCTCACATATTTGACCCATGCCTATGGTTTATACCCTTGGTTCATCATATGATTTGAAAACTATCACCATCATCAACATGACACCAAAAGAATGACATGTCACTACCTACATTCATATGCTTAAACCTCTCCATTCTGTCCCTTTACCCATTAGTGAGTCAAATCATATCCCTTCTAGTATGCTCCCAACTCACTAGTTGTTTTCATAATAGATCTTTTGTGCATCCTCCCTCTTTAACATCATTTGAAATTATGAATATGGTTTCATGCCATTTCATTTTTTTCAGAATCCTTGTTTTCAAAAGGAATAATCATGATTTCTTCATTAAATAATTCTAACTGTTTACCAAAGTTTGAAATACTACTCCTAGCTCGGCGCTAAAGAAACTCCTAGACCAGGAAGCACTGTGGATTATGCTACAAACCAGTTGACCGGGCTGAATTGAAGATTGGGATGGATGCGAGAAACTTCATTGCCTCTGAGGATCATTAATAGTCAAGATACGATGTCCAGGTACTTTTTGAGCCATCCGATCTCTGTTGAGGATCATCTAAGGTTCTGTTTAAACTTTTTTGTTGCACTTGGCACTGAAAATTGTGGTTTTATCCACCTACCAGCCCCTTTACCTTTGTTGTCATAGATTTCTTAGCCATATGCATATTGTCATTCTCCTCCATTAAAATTGAATCAAAATTTCTACCAGAGATATAATACCTATTTATTTCTTGGCCATTTTTGTCTACGCTACAGAAACCGCTATGAAACTGCGCTACACTTCCCATGTTCCAATGCCGCAAATTGTGTCTCAACCCAATGTCATCATCTATTCTCACATCTCTAGCATTATCTCTTTTCCTTCTCGGTGTCATTCTATATGTTCATCTCAAAGTATGTTTGCAGTGAAGAGTTTAGGAGTCGTTTCATTTAGAATGATGATGACCATGTATGGTGGATTTATGTTAGCCTAAAACTTTGACACTACGGCCTCCTTGCATATCCTTTATCTGAAGATATTTTCCTCCTTTTGTAATCCGTCAAACTGTTCTCTTACTCATCCAGAAGTCAATTGGAGGAAATCCTTGAAAGCCCAAATAAGGACCACCTTTCAAAAAACCTAAAGACTTATGTCCTTGTTTGGTTCCTATACCTGTCATAACATTGCATTTTTTTGTCTCTTGTTTCTATCAATGGATACACCCCAATAGAGGAAATCTCACAAGGGTGGGAGTGTAGTAAGGATTGAGCCTTCTGATATGCACTTGTTTGATGTTGAACCTCTGATTAGGGAGGTGTTTTTTATATATTCTTCTTCCCTTTACCATCTAAGTTACTGACCCAGGGTTCATGTATTTTTGGTTTATAACAAAGCCTCTAAAGTTATCGACCCTCTTACAAAGAATGCACTACAGGAATGAGTGGTTGCGCAATCTCACCTAAGATAGCTTTAAATGGGTGGTTGTAAAACTCAAGTGTTTATAGACTAGGATAGAGTATGAGATAGGGTTTTATTATTCAAATACATATACTACGAACTATGATTGCAATCTACTATTACTCGCAGGTGCAAATTTATCTTTCACAGTTTAATTCCCAAACAACACAATTGTATTCGATAACAATGTATTAACTCATTCATTAAGCATAACAATTAACTACTGAAAAAAAACAAATATATACATGCATTCATCACATTACATAGATATTACCATGGCTCAGCCTCTCCTAGGCTACATCCACAAATATTTGGCTCTAGGCTATTTTATTATGGTAGTTCTGCATCTTCAGTGCCACGTGCTTATAATTCTCCTTATACTGGTAAGATCTGTATAAGCCGAACTAGATTGCACCAAACTCCACATCTTGTGATCTAATCCTAATATCTTCCTTCTCTCCTCTATTATTAGCTCAACAAATTACAAAAATGGTTCATAACAGTATTACATAACGCATCAACTCGTACATACTATGATGGAATATTACAAATGTTAAACTAATACAAAAGAATGAACCCCCATATGAAACGTACGTATCTATATTTATATATATCGGAATATTTAGCCATTTACAATGTATTACCAAAACCCTAACCCTATCATCGTTAGGTCTTCCTCCCATGCATGCATGTTGTTCTTCCTTCCCGTTGCCGCTTCCCTTGTGCATGCTTTCTTGCATGCATGAGTGCTATTCTTTCTCCAGTTGTTACCTTGCTTTCGACACGCTTTATTTCCCCATGATCCTCCTTATTTATACTTCGACCTAGTGCCAACATGCCCCCAACACTAACATGTCACTCATCCCAAGTCACCTAATCCTTCTAAGCTTCCTCGATCCCCTTGGTGATCATCTGGAAATTTTCCTTAAGCTCTATTGTTTGTGTCAGTGCATGCATAGTGTTCTCCTTGATGGTGTCCACTACCTAAACTGCCACGTTGTCGCTCAGTAGTACTGCACATTCTTCCTGGGTTTGTGCTATTTTTGTTTTATCTTCTTCTTCTTGTGCGAGTACTTCTGCTACCCATTCCTGTAATGGCTCTATTTGAGCCTGACTCTCATGTTTCCATGTTTTCACAATGATAATTTCGGCCTGTATCTTGTTCATCTCTTACGTCCCTTTGAATCGTTCTAGGATTGGTATAGTCTTCTACCTCTGTTTGAGTTCTTGGATCACTACATTGATCCTTTCCTCTTCCTTGTCCCAACGTTGGACCTGTGGATCCTCCTCCAACCTTGTCCAAAGTTATACTGCTTTATCGAACAATTCAACTGTTGTGCTAACCTGTTTCTGTATCTCCTTCAGTTCCATTGTTGCTTCCTGCTTCCTTTTCTCCGTCACTACTGGTGGAGTGGTTGGTGTGAGCTTTTCGGGGAGATTCTTGATCTCTTTATGATACTAATCAATTTCTTGTGCAATTTGGTCGATATTTTTTGGTATCAGGAGTTCATTTCCTTGCACAGTGCTTGAGATTTTCTCAAAAATTCCTCCCACTCTTCGTTCTAGTTCGTTCCTGTGTTTTTCTTAATCTTGACTTTCAAACTTGGCTTGCTCACAAAAATTTTCCAGCGCCTCTCGCTTCTTTTTGATTGTTGTAGCTCGACTAAGTTTTTATGTGCACAAGACTGTACCTCGTGGTCGACGCTAACCTGCAATTTGTGTAGTTCCCTTGATGGCATCCGTGTAATGGAACTCTGTGCCTAGGTCCTACACATCCTTGTAGTCCTCTTGAAATAAGTTCAATAAATATGGCACCCATGTCGTAGAGGTGCCTTTTGCGCACTGAGATGCAACTGCGATGACTCCTACTGGTACTTCATCTTTGTGGCATTTTCTAAGAAATTTGTAAGATAATATCTTTGTGCCCAATTGTGTAGTTGCATTGTTGATTCGTCTGATCATGATGCCCCTCGTTTCCTTGGCAGTTCCATATTTATTTTTCATTTCTTCTGCAATGATTTCTCTTTCGATTTGTCCTCCACAATCAACATGGGATTTATACCCCAGATTGGTAATCCTATTATTTGTGCAATAAGATGAATGGTTATGGGGAAGGGTTTGTCCATCCATATATCCTTTCCATGTGTGACTCCTAACAAATGATTGATGCATGTTGTCACATATTAGCCTCTACCAAAATGTGGTAGCTTCAACAAAACTAAGATTCCTGTTCTGTCCATCCCAGCTTCTGACTGGTGTGGTCGATTGATCGTTTCTCCAAGTTAGGTTACGTCGATGGTCTGCATAAAGACTCGCTATGCCAGTTTCAAGAACTTGGTTTCGTCTGATATTTCATGGTCTAAATATTTGAGCTTCATGATGTGAACCAGTAGTTCTGGCTCTACTTGTACTACAACTCGTATGTGCGGTAGAACAATTTCTATTGCAGGTTTCTTGCGGGGTGAGCTTAGTATCTAAAATATGTATTCCTGTTGTGATGGATGGTTCGAAGTTCCAACAACTTCTGGTTTTTCCCTCATCAACCATTCTGGCCAAGCTGAGGCATTTGTAGTGGTCTCCTCTGCTAGTTGACCTGAGATGGTCGTTTGCGACTCATTTGGTTGCACTGCTTCTTCTAGATTTTGTGTCGTTCTATTAACTCCCAGGGCTATTTCGGTGCTTTTTGGTTGAAATTCATGTTGGGTTTCAGCTTCCTCATTCTGAGGCGCCTATGCCACTACTGGCATATCCACTTTCATGGGCTCTTCTTGTGATTGATGAATCTCTTCCAGTATCGGTGTAGGGTTCATCGATAGCATCTGTAGAGATTGGATCTCTTTGATGTCGATGATTTATGGTTGCTGATGTTCGTTTTCTTCCAGCGATCCTCCTGACCTAGTTTAAACCCTAGTCGATCTAGTTGTCTGGCCTGATTCTGTTGGATTCGATGGTGCCATAGTGGTGATTGTCGAATGTTTTTTGAGTTAGAATAGCTTCAGTGAGCTCTTTTGTCTCATTCTGTTTGTTCTGACTTCTATTACTCTCTCTCTATTTTCCTTTCTTGAATAGACTAGTTGCTCCTATGCTCGCGTGTTGTATGGGCTTGTCACGAAGCTTATCGAGGACGCTTCCTCCATTATGCGTTTAATTCACTAGAACTATGGGTTCCATTCTGTGTTTAATGCACCATTACGCCTTATTTGACATATCTAGTTGGCACATTTAATGTGATGTCCCATCATTCCTTGTCGTGCTTTAATTCCACCTAGTGTTGTCTTCTCATACTGTTTTTGTCGAATTTCTTTTTCCCGCTTGTTTGCCTTTGTATATGACCATTGCCCTTTCATTTTCTAAATTAATGTTTCAATAATCATGTGGCCTTTCTATCTGTAGCATCATATGTTCTTTTCAATGCTCTTTTGTTTTTGTTTTCTTTTTGATTTTTATTTTTTTACTGCACGGTGGGTAGTCGACTATCCTTATACAACTTTAGTCAGATTCCATTGATATTTCCTCTGAGTTCTGCACCTGCTAAATATATTAACAATACATCTCCTCCATATGTGACATATTTTACCTTGTATGGTCCTAACCAATGCATTTTAAGCTTCCCCGGGTGCTGAAATAATTTGTTGTCGTAGAGAAATGCTAGATCTCCTTCCTTGAACGTTTCCTTCTTGATGTGTCGATCATGCCAATATTTGTCTCTTTGTTTATGCACTTGTTGATGGAATCTGACCAAGATTTGGTCTTCCTCCATTGATAACAATTTATTCAGTCTCTCCTATACTGCACCTTTTTCTCTCATTTATGTGATAGATGCTACGCGTAAGTTGGGTACTAAAAATCCGAATGGAACTACTACTTCTTGGCCATAGACTAGTTTGAATGGTGTGTGCCCTGTCAAATTTTTTCATGTGGTACTATATGCCCATAATATTGCTGGTACTTTGAGGTCCCATTTGTCTTTGTTGACGTTACGGATATTTGTGAGTGTGTTCTCCAAAATTCCGTTGAAGGCTTCTACTGTGCCATTCGCTTATGGATGATACAGTGTGCTCTTCTAGTGATGAAATTCAAAATATTTAGTGATCGCATGGATGGTGTTGTTTATGAAGTGTGTTCCTTGGTCTCTCATAAAAACTCTTTGGCACCCAAATCTAGTGATTACTTGTTCAAAGAAGAAGTGTGCAGCTATCTCTGCACTACAATCTTTTACTGGTGTGACTTCCTCCCATCTTGTTAGGTATTCCATCACAGTGATAATATATCTTGCCCCTGTCCTTTTGGCTAATGGGTTAATTGGTCCCACAAAGTCTATTGCCCATTTTTCAAATGCATGTAATGTTAGTTATGGTCGTAGTGGAATTTTATCCCTTCTGTTGGGTTTTCCTACCCTTTGACAAACATCACATCTCTGACAGTACCTTTTTGAGTCGTTGTGAATCGTTGGCCACCATAGTACTGTACGTAATAAATTTTGCGCAATATCTTTTCCTGCATAATTCCCTCCTACGATTCCCTTAATGGATTCTGCTAAAATTCTTGGCCGTTCATTCTCTAACACGTACCTTCACAAAATGCTATTTGTGCCCATATTGTATAGATGTCCTGCATTCAGTTGATAGTCGACTATGTAGACTACCAGGTTCTTCTTCTGCACGGTGGTATATTCTTGTGGCATAGTACCTGTGCTCAAGTACTGGATGATCTCTGTGAAGTAATCATCAACAATTTTTACTAAGAATAACTGTGCATCTAGAAAGTTGTCTTCTAGATTCGTAGGTTCTTCTCCATTTGTGACCTTGGACAAGTGGTCAGGTCTTGCATTCAATTTTCCTGTTTTAATTATTACCTCAAAATCAAATAATTGAAATAGTAGTAACCATCGACAGATTCTCCCCCTTGACACTAGCTTGTTGACAAGGTATTTCAGGGCTGAGTGATCTGTAAATATATTAAAGTGTTTTCCCAAAAAGTAATGTTTGAACGTCTGCAGGGCATAAACCATGGCTAGGCCTTCTCGTTCTGCCTTGTTATAATTTTTTTCTAAGTCAAATATTTTTCTTCTTGAGAACGCTATTGGGTGAGCCAAGTCTCTCTCTCTTGGCTATGCTAAGATAGATCCAAGTGTTATCATTGATGCATCTACATGCACATGAAATGTCTTTTCCTAGTCTGGAAATACTAGTATTAGTGCAGTAACCATCTTTTCCTTCAGGGTATCGAAACCGTGTTGACACTCATCATTCAATTCATACGTTGTATCCTTCCTTAACATATTTTCCATTGGTGTTGTGATCTGTGCATATCCTATGATGAATTTCTTGTAGTATCCTATGTGCCCTAACATTGCTCTTAGCCAACGAACTATTTTTGGTCCTAGTAAGTTAACAATGATTGTGATATTGGCCAGATCCACTACCAAGCCTTGTTTGCATACTATATGGCCCAATAGTATCCCAAATGGTGTACCAATATGCATTTATTGATATTCAATGATATATGACACTATCTGCATCATTCTAACATCATTCGTAAAACTTCCACATGGTTTTTCAATAGACTATAAACTGTCCAATCATCTAGGTATACTTAGAGAAACTGATGGATGAACTCCTTAAATGATGTGATGACCACTCTCGAGAATATTTCGGGTGCATTCTTCAGTCCAAACGACATGATCATATATTAATAACATCTCCATTCTGTCGCAAACGTGGTCTTGTGTCTGTCCTCTTTTTCCATCAGTGAATGAGTAAGCTTCATGTCCCCCCCCATTATCTAACACTTCATCTATGACTGGTGTAGGGGATGGGTCATGTAGCCATGCATCGTTCAAATTCCTCAAGTCGATGCATATCCTGATCCCTCTTCCTTGTTTCTTGTCTTGTACTACCATCGGTCTTACCCATTCTAATTCCTCAACTGGTTTGATGATGCCCTCTTCGAGCATTCTGTCGATCTCATCTTTAACTTTATGTTTATATATGGGGTTAAGTCTATAGGGTCATTGTTTAATAGGTCTCGCTTTAGGTCTGAGCGGTATCTTCATCTCTCCTAATTCTTCAACTATACCCTTCATCTATGTAAATGTTGTGGGAAAGAGGTTGCTATATTCACGCAACAATTATGTGATGCATTCTACTATTTTCTCATCCCAGTAATCTCCAATGCTGGCTATTTTGGGCTTCTCAGTTGTCCCGATGTTGACTTTATTTACTTTGATTGTTGCGGAAATGAATTTTGATTCTATGGGTGGTCCCTCCACATCTATTTCACCTTATACTTCTTTGATCTGAATATAGTGTGGATCATCTTCATCTGGTGCTTCCTCTTGTACATGGTGACATGACAGTAGTTCCTTGACTGTATTTTTATTCTGTTGTTTCTCTTCTATGATAAATTCTATTTTTGGTTCTTTGATAAATATTACTCCTATGATTCATTTGAAGGTTGCGTCTATGTTGGGGTTCTCATGCTCGAATGAGAAAGCTATTGTGAAGTTCTGTTGCAATGTCCTCCAGGTTGTAGTTCTTTTGTGCAATTCCTAGTCTGTATGCCAGTTCGTTGGTATGCACTCTAAAGTATGTATGAAGTGATGAGGCCATTCCTCCAATGGTGTCATTTTCCACAACATTTTTCACTTCACCAAGTGTTCCGCTAGTGCCTCTTATCCTTCGTATTTATATTTTTTTTTGTATTCCTGTTCTGGGTCGAACCTTATGCGCAGTAGTCACTTACATTGATACCAATTTGTGATGGTCTCTTTATGTGCACCCCACCATCTTGCGGGTGTGGTCTTGATTTCTAATTCAAGTGCTAACAGTCTCTGATTCTCTAATAATTCATCTTCATATTGTGTCAAGAATGTTTCCAAATCATTTATTCCATGGAAACTGAGTGGTTCTTTGATTTCTATGCCTACCCATCATAGTGCACGGTTTATTCTTGCACATCTTCACATGGATATTTCGTGTAGTCTCTGTTGCTAGTTTTCTAACCCATTGTCTGAGTCTATTGAGCATGAAATAATGCTCCTCCAACTAAGTACCCCATCTGTAGTTTGGTTTACGTAATACTCATTGCGTGCATTTGTTTTGTAAAACTCGCTGATCTCCTTTAATTCTAGGCAAGTGGGTTCTACGAACCTCTCCCCTTCTGATGGATCTAGTGGTGCTATGACCTTGTATTCTCCAGATTCAAATGTCATCTTTCGGGTTTTCAAATTGATTATGGCCTGGTTGTCAAACACCCAATCAAGACAGATAAATGTCGGGTAAGGTGTTGTGTCATCTACTATTTCAATGACTTCAAAATCTTCTTTAGTGCGCACTCCATCAAGATCTACTGTCACTCCTTTCAGTCTACCTATTGGTAGAACTCTATACTGGTTTTCTAGTTTCAATTGGACATTTAAGTATCCCAATGTTGGATCTCCCATAAATTTCCATGTCTTCTTTGGTAATACATTCACCTCGGATCCTATATCTAGTATGATGTCTCCCATGTTGAAATCCCCAATGTTAGCATTCAATCGAAATTCCCTGCTTGTTCTTCTTCTTGTGTGTAGGTGGTTAACTATTTTTGGTTCTAGCTTTTCTTCCGTCTCACTGCTACATTTCACTAGTATGTTTTTAAATATTTTTACACATGAAGGATCAATTAATACTTTTACGCATGATTGCAAAAATCCTTTGATTGTACTTACTTGTCCCTTGGGTTGCATTCCGTTTGTATGGTCCAGCGATGGTTGCATCTCATATTCTGGGGCTTCCTTTCTTTGTTGTGCAGTTGATGCTATGTCCTCCTTATGAAATTCTTGTTGGGCTTCTTTAAAGATGTCCTTTTCCTTTTGCGGGTCAAAATTAATTTTTGGGTCAATGTTCTTCTTTACCCATTGGTTCTGCGCTAGTTCCTGTCAAACTGTGTCATGTCCTATTTTTCATTCCTCCACGAGTGACTATATTGATGTTTTGTCTGTCATCCGTTGCTTTGGCTGAAATCCACTGGACATTCTGATTGTTCTTGTTCCTCTTTTCCTGAATCTTTACTAGTAGTGTCAAACATTCCTCTATATCATGGTCCGATGCGCGACAATACAAACAAGTTTTTGCTGAAAGTGGACATTCCCATGCATATTGTCCTGGTTGCTGACAATTATGACATGTGATTGGTCCTCTACCACATATGAAACCTCCTCTGGCTCATCCTCCTCCTCGATAGCCTACTCGGTCACCTCTAGGCATGTTATACTGTGGTGCCTGATTATACTGTGCAGTATTGTACTGAGGTTGTGTCAGGTTGTACTGCAGGTGCACGTTATTGTAGGGTTATTGTAGAGTATTGTACTGCTATTGTGTAGTGTTGTATGGAGCCGGGGCTTGATTGAGATTTTGAGTTGTTTTCCCAATCATCATTTCAGCATGTACCATGTATGCATCTAATGTTCTTTCCTGCATCAACTCCATAGTTTTACAATCTTTGTCATCGTGGCCCACTATGTTAGAAAAGGTGCAATATGAATTCTTTGGAATTGTCTAGTATTTCTGCATCATCGTGCAGTGATAAGGGTCGTGACCCAGTTTCTTGCATATTTCGCACCATAATCCTCCCTGTGGTGATGAATTTGGCATACCTTTTTCCATGTACTATGTGAATGTTGGAAATTCATTCTTGTGGTGTCCTTCCATCCTGCGTGTGGTACACCAAATGAATTCTCATTTTTCCTTGTTCTTATTCTAGTTCAGTTGAAACAATAAATTCTTCAAATCATCCTTCAGTTCTTCGATAGGTGGGTCTATCTGCTAGTACTGGTTCTCTTCCAGTTGCAAGGCTGCCTGCAAGTTGTCTGCATCTGAAATTTTTGTTGTCATAAGGGATATTTTAAGTGTGGGAGTAGTGATTTGAAAAATAGGTGTCGATACTACATATCGATCATAAGGTATTTTAACTTTCACTTTTGTCACTTGAATCTCTTATCAATATCCCATACATATTCTCTTGGTTTCAATATTATTTCAATGATCTTGTTCATGTACTAATCCTCTGAGCTCAGCTTCTGGAACTCATTTATAATTAATTTCTTAATGTCGGCTAGTGTCCTTTTCATCCTAGGGGAACTCTTTGTGTATAGACTCATGTATCAGTCTAGTGCACGGTGTATTAGCATAATCACTAGATGTGCGAGTTTGGTATCTTCATCAATGATCTCCTTTACTTCCCACATCTTTGCACAAATTAACAAATTCTTCTCAAGGTCTTCTACTATTTCTCCTCAAAATTCAGGCAATCTGATGGTGGGATCGTGTCCCGACATTCTGAATACAGAACTACTGCCTCCTCCATGTGGTGTAGGTACTTGACTAATGTTTCCTGAACTGGCTCCTCCAGTTGTTTCTCCTTGTGTAGATGTACTTCCTGCTATCAAACTTCCTCCGAACCTCGGTTGCCTGAACGATGGTGTTCTCTTTCGTGTATTAGTCACAAATGGGTTTATGGGTTCCACAGTGACATTAATATGGATAGGAGGGTTTATTTCTCCTCCCATTCTTGGGACTCTCATCTTCCTCTCATAAGTTGCGTGGAGGATTTCCTCAATCTACTCCACAACCTGGAGATCCTCTACCTCTTCCTCATCACTCACCAAGCCTTCCCTCGTGGCTACAACTCTCTTCTTGGTATTCACCTTATATTGGTAGGGTACTTCGCTATGCATTGTTCCTGATGATGCCAAGATCCACTTGATCTAGTTGTCATCCATCATGATTGTGTCCAAGGGTTCCTCCTCCTTCTTTCCTTTATCCTTACCTCCTTACATTTATCCTCTCTCTATCAGTGTTTCCCCCTTCCCCATGCAAGAAGGAAAGTTTAGTTGTATGACTCCATTGTCATTACACCTTTGTTATATAGTAGTATCTTAATAGAAGTATACAAAGATTGAATGTAACTTCCTTGAAGTTGATGTATGAATTCTTTTTATGTTGCGTTGTATGACTTCGTTGTGTCAACTGCAAATTCTATGATGAAACCTGCCATAATACAGTCAATCCAATACTCTACTGCACAAGTGAATTTGTTTTTCACCTTCTCTAACTGATCAATATTTACTGGGGTCCAATCTAGTTGTCGAATCTCGTTCGTTGCCTGGTTACCCTTCAACCTTAGTATCCACTCTTGTAGTAGATGTGAAAAATCACAGAAAAAGACTGCGTGTAAATCACTAAATACGTATTTATCCAGATATTTGCGAGGTGTGATCCTATGGTTTATATTGTCTTTATGTGCAAACTCTAGCTCTTTGGTTCTCAACCAACCTTCAATTTCTTATTTTGTGGGGTTCCAAGGTCTCAACATTCCCTTATAGTGGCTCATTTCTCTCATCTTTTCTTCGTTTTCTTTTCTCTCAATCTACCTCATATACTTTTCTCAATCCTTTCTAGTTCCTTTTAAAGTGGCAACGAAGCCATTTGTTGGTTATATATTCTTCTTCCCTTTACTGTGTGAGTTATTTTCCTTGGGTTCATGTATTTCGGGTTTCCAACAAAGAATCTAAAACTATCGGTCCTCTTGGTAAACTAGAAGGAAACACAATACATAGAATGCAATGCACAGTCTCACCCAAGATAACTTTAAATGGGTGGTTGTAAGACTCAAGTCTTTACAACCTAGGATTGAGTATGAGATAGAGGTTTGTTATTCAGATCTATATACTACGAATTGTGATTGAAATCTACTATTACTCACAGGTGTGCATTTATCTTTCACATTTTAATTCCCGAACAACACAATAATATTCCATAACAATGTATTAACGCATTCATTAAGAATAACAATTAACTGTTGAAAGAAAACAAAGATATACATGCATTCATCAAATTACATGGATATTACCTTGGCTCACCCCCTCCTAGGATACGTCCACAAAGATTTGTCTCTAGGCTCTTTTATTATGGTAGTTCTACATATCAAACGACGCACGCTTACGATTCTCCTTAGACTGATAAGATCTGTATGAGGCGAACTAGATCGCACCAGGCTCCACAAACTGTTATCTAATCCTCAGATAATCCTTCTCTCCTCTGTTCTTATCTCAACATCTTACAAAAATGGTTCATAACAGTATTATATAATGCATCAACTTGTACATACTATGATGGAATATTACAAAAGCCAAACTAATACAAAAAAATGAACCCCCATATGATACCTACGTATCGATATTTATATATATCAAGCTCTTCATCCATTTATAATGTATTACCAAAACCCTAACCCTACCATCATTAGGTCTTCCTCCCATGTGCACGTGTTGTTCTTCCTTCCAGCTGTCGCTTCCCTTGTGCACACTTTCTTGCATACGCATGTGTTGTTCTTTCTCTAGTTGTTACGTTGGTTTCTACACACTTTCTTTCCACACAATCCTCATCCTTTCTACTTCAGCCTAGTGCCAAAAGGAGGTCTTCCAAAGGGTTGGTTGGCTAACTTTCTATCAGAATATGCATAGGGGACACCATGAGGTAGCCAAAGAATCTGCTTTAAACTTTGATGGCACTAAGAACAAGGTAGGAACCCTTGAGCTAGAATTATCTAAGGCCACCATTGCAACAACCACTGAGATACCCAACACTGGTGAAAGGTGGTTCAAATATATGACTCTTAATGCATCCTTTTCAAAATATTTCCTCAAAAAAGAACATCATAAAGATAATTTGTCTAAGGGACTTCCAAGGATCCACTTGGTTGAGGTTTTTGAAAATATGTTGTAAGTCATCCAAAGGTATTTTACATGTGAGGGAAGATTCAATATGATATACCAATATTACATTAGGATTTTTCTACACTTCACATGAAAGGATTTAATGAACATCCATTTCTATCTGTTTAGGAGTATGGGAAAAATCATTGATAGGATCCAAGCCAAGTTCAAGGTTGTGGATACCATTGTTTTCCACTCATGGTTGCTTAGGATTATTGTAATGGAAGAATTAAAGAAAATAAACCTCACTTGGGAGAAATTCATTTCCTTTGCTAATCTATAGCTAGATGTAGTCCCTACCCTTCAATCGAGGGTGCATAGTCCATTTCCATCTAGTAGTGTTTCCAAAACAGAAACAAGCCAAAAGAGAAAGGGAAAACATGTTTACCAAGATAAATAAGTTCCTAAAGAAGTTGAAGACGAAGAAATGGAAGCTTATCACTCCCCACAAAGGGAAATTTCACCTCAGCCTCCACCTGAACTAGAGGAAGTTCCCTCAGTGAAAAAAACATCCAAAAAATGGTGAAGATTACATTTTCATTCACCTACTGCTGCAATTCAGACAAGATCTAATACGCCCTTCACCGGATCATCAACCCATAAGGAATATGCTGAAGCAGAAGTCATAACCAAAGATCCTATCAAAAATAAGGACAAGGGCAAGAGTGAAACTATTGAGAATCATGTTGAAGTCATAAACATCATCACTCCCCCTGATAACCCCACCTTCAAGAGATTGATCAAGCAAATAAGAGTTGTTAGAAAGGAAATTGTCCACTTGAAGGGAGAAAGATTGACTGAGAGGAAAAAGATGAGCAAACTCATGGAAATGTATAATGATACCCTTGATATAGCTAGGTTTACATCAAGAATATTCTTTCCCCTACATAGGAAACTTCAGACTTTGTATAGGCAGAACAAAATATTACAGTCCTAGAACATAAAAGTTAAAGAGGAGCTGCAACCCTTCAAGGATGATCTGTCCCAGAGGAATATTAGCGTAGTAGCCCATGATGCAATAGGGAGAAGTGCTTCTACAACAAGGAGAACTGTCATATTAAGAAAATGAAGTAGAGAGGATGAAAAACCCTATTTTTGATTATGATCAACTTTTGCATCTTGAATTTTTGAGGGAAATGTCATAATTTTACCTATTGGAGGCATATGTAGGCTTATACTCCTTCTCCTAATATTTTTTGGGTTTTTGAGGCTCATTCCATGAGACAAAAAATACATAGCATTTCATAGTGCCTAGCGCTATAGAATCATCCACACAAACAATATTGTCGAGTCACTATGGAAAGTGTTATAGAATCACCTAGCCAAACACAAAGTGGCAGTTCGCTACGAAGAGCTTCTACAAAAAAGTTTTCATAGGTGGACGCTATGAAATATTCTACCAAATGTGCTATAGATATGTTGCATAAGAGTTTTACATAGGAGGTCCGTAGGAAATCTTCTACCAGTTGTGCTATGAAAAGTTGCTACGAACTGGTTGATACAGTCAACAATTTTGAATTCGATGCCTCTCTTTAGATTTGATGGATTTGGAGGGAATCAATGGTCACCAGGTGGCATATGGAGTTTATCGCAAAGGCTTGGAGGACACATATCACTATTGGAAATTCACCCAAGGAGCAACAATTAGGTCTTGATTATCTTGTTAGAGTTGTTTCCAACATGCTCCATGTTTCTAGCATTCTGTTAGTTCCACTTGTACAGATGTTAGATTAGCAGTTTTTTTGGAGAATCCTAGATTAGAGAGGCCATATCACACTCGAAGTTGTTTCTTACTATTTAAAATATAAATATATAATAATAATTTTATTTTTAGGTTTGAATGGTTGAGCAGAGCTCCCTATTGTAATATTTTGATCAGACAGAGAGATACTAGTTTATGTATGAGATCTGAGATATTTTGATTAATAGAAGTCAACCTATTTTCATTATTTTTCTTCCTCTTACTATGAATGCTAATTATTGGATGATACTTATGACATGTTATAGTTGTGTTATAATGGATGTTTTATTATGATGTTGTTGTAAATGTATTCATTGTTTTAAAGTTTAGTTCAAGAGGTTCTCGTGACTGAGATTTTTCTCCACTTAGATGCTATAAGGTGTGATTATTATAGTAGACCTATCCATATTCCTCAACAAGTATTCTATGTACTCATATTTATCTTTAAACCACTGGAATAATTTGACGAAAACCCCATTTTCTTATGCGTATTAGCCTATATTTTCTGTGTTGGAACATTGTTATGTTGAGTTTTGTCCATTTGATATTCTATCATAAATCTACATTTACAAACCTATTTGATGGGTATTGGGATTATCCTCTTGCAATCTAAGGGTGAATCTAAGTCATAACATTATTTTGGCTCCATAGGGGATGGCATGCTCCCTGTGAGATGCCAAGAACAAAGAACTTCAATGTCTTATCATAGAGCTATGCGATCATTTATTCAAACAAAATAAAAGAAAAGTGATATTTACAATGAATGGAAAATCCACTCATGGATTAAGAAAAATACTTCTTTAGAAAGTGCCCATTGACAGTGCCACCAAAAAATTAAGAATCCTCCAAGTTCTACAATTTATAAGAATGACTTGAAAACACCTCAGAAATATTGAAACGACCAATCCACAAGACTTCCAATTTACCATGTTTGTCTTTGTCTTTATTGGGTGCATCCCACTTGAGCACTAGACCACCCAACTGGAAATATTCTTTTCTTACCTTCTTTTCAAATGATTTCTTGATCTTCTACTGATGGTCCTGTGCTTTGTTAAGGAGTTGCTCCCTAGTCTAATGTACTTCTACCAGTTGTTGCATCCTCGTGATCATATCACTAGGTTCTCCTTGGTAATACTGGAGGAAATTTTCCACAAGAAAGGAAAGTTGAGTAGGAAATATAACTTCAATCCCATATAAAAGCCAAAAAGGGGAAATACCAAGTGACCTCTTTGTTGTAACTCTATCATCCCATAAGGAAAATTTCAGCTTTGAGTCCCATGTTTTCTTGTTGTCTTCAAACAACTTATTGATGATATTTATAAGGCTCTTGTTAGAAGACTCTACCAAACCATTTTCATGGGGGTAATAAGGAGTAGAATGGACTAATGTAAGCCAATATTGTTCAAAAAACTTGATCAATGGTTCAACTTTGAAAGAGGCAACATTGTCAGTAACAATCTTGCTTGGACAACCGAATATTGACTTGATATCCTCAAGAAAAATAATGACTACCCTGTGGGAGGCACTCTATATAGGAATGGATTCTATACATTTGTTGAAATAATCAGTGGAAATCAAAATCCACCTTTGTTGACCACTTGAATCTCTATGAATTTACCCAATGAAGTCAAGACCCCACTGCTGAAAAGGACCAGAAACACCCACACACCTTAAAGGAAAATGTTTGAGCTTCTCCTTTTGAGAAAACTTTTGGCATTTGACACAAGCTCTAATATTTGCACAAATGTTAGTAAAAAAGATAGGAAAAAAATACCCAGCTCTGAGGAACTTATAGGCTGTGGTTCTCCAAAAGTGATGGACTCCACACAAGTTGTCATGAAAATTTTTCATAGCCTTTTGGGTCTCTTGTGGCTCTAAACATCTCAAAAGAAGCCCTAGAGGATCTTTCCAATACAATATGTGATCAATGAGACAATATATGATTGCTTTAAGATTCAAATCTCTTACCTTTTTCTTTTCCAAACCACCAGGAGGATGCAACTTTTGCATAAAATATATGATGTCTTTATAGCAAGTGCATTCTTCCAAGTTGGGACTGATATGAGAGAATTTTTTAGCAAAATCAGCTTGCAGGTTTTTTGATTTTATGTTCATGAAATTAACCCCTTGTGATTTGCAATTTAATTCAGCCAACAACCTAGCTAAACCTTGACCTTTCAATAGTTTACTGGGTTTCATTTCAAGGTCAAATTCAAGAATTTTTGCAATCCATTTTATCGTCTTCCCATCTATGTCAATGGATAAGTATCCCTTTCACAGAGGTTGAGGGAACATAGGAAACAATATTAGAATGAATAATGTTTAGTTTGAAATCCTTGAGGGATTTAACCAAAGCATAACCATTTGTTTCCATGATATCATACTTCATCTTTGCATCCTTCAACAGTCTGGTAAAAAAGGAAATAGGCTTCTCTATCCCCTCTATATTTTTTTGCAGCAAAACAACAACCAATGTGTCATATGAGGCAAAGGAGAATATAAGAAATTCCTTGGAATAATGAGGGTTGATAAGCACATGTACTTCAGTCAAGGCGTGTTTGATATGATCAAAATAATCATGAGCCTCAACAGTCCATTTCACCTCATTTCCTTTCCTAAGCATAGATGTGATGTACTTAACCAATTCAACAAAGTTAGAGATGAATATTCTCAGAAAATTGATTTTACCCAAGAAAGAATGAACTTATTTCTTAGATCTAGGAAGAGATAAAGTATGGATAACCTCTACTCTACTTGGATCAATTATTACTAGTTTTGTTGATACAATGTGTCCCAATAACTTACCTTCCTTCATAGCAAAGAGGGACTTCTTAGGATTGAGAGAGAGACCAAACTTTCTACACTTCAAAAAGACTTTTTTCAAATGATGATAATGTTCATTATCATATTCTGAGAACACTGTAATTTCATCTAGATATATGACCACATATTTTTCCTTCTCCCGAATAAAGGAAATATCAATTCCTCGTTGAAAGGTTGTTATTGCATTCATTGATCCAAAGGGAATTTTAGCATACATGAATGTGCCCCAAGGACTAGTAAAGGTTGTCTTCTCTCTATATTCAGGTAATACAAAGACATGATTGTAGCCTGAGAATCCATCAATCATAAACATCCTAGATGAGCTAGTCACTCTCTGTAAAATGTGCTCCATATTTCTCAAGGGGTAATTATCTTTCTTGGAGCTTCTATTCAAATTCCTGAAATCAATGCACCATCTAATTAGCCACCCACTCAGAGTGCCTCTAATGAATGATGATCTTGGCATCCAACAACTTATTCACTTATTTTTCCATATAAGGAAACAACATGGGATTTATCTGTTTGAGTTTCTTCCTAAAAGGCTTGGTTTCCTCTTTCAAATGAATCTTATGTTTCACGATGTTTTTGTCATATGTTTGAAAATATTCATATTTCCAGGAAAAAACATCAGAAAACTTCTTCAAGATTTTAACATACTCACCCCTTTGTTCCTTTGACAAACTTATAGACAATTTCACATACTTTGGATCCTCCTCTGTACCTAAATTGCATTTAGTCACATCAACATTTTCAGTTGAACGTTTAACCTTCCCAATGACATCATTTATGTCAAAAAATCTCTCCAAAGTAACTAGTTCTTTTGAAATATGGTTACTGGGAAATTGAACAATATGATGGTCAACAATGAGGGCTTTTGACGTAATCATGATCTTGATCAATATGCAGGGTAGAAAATGCCTCCATACTTTCAAGAAATCTTTTGATCTCAAGATCATCCTCAAAGACCGTAAAATGTTTGACATTGTCAAGTATAGAGGGTATATACTTCACTTCCACATCATATTTGAGCTTAGCGGGTAAATGAACTCTGAAATTACTTACAGAAACAACCAAGGAATATGTCATAGTATTTTTCTCTCTTGGAACAAAGGAGATATTAAAAGCTAAGAAGAAATTATCAACAAGATCCCAAACTTCGTTTCTGTAAGTCATTAATCTATGGTGTTTACCTTGATACAGATTCTTGACTTGATGTACAATTAATTTAGCATCTCCAAACATTGTTAACTCTTCAATATCCATGTCTTTAGCAGCCCTCAAACCCTAGAAAAGAGCCTCATACTCTGCCACATTGTTTGTAGTTTCAAATTGAAGTTTGTAAAACAAATATATGATCTCTTGGGTAGGGGAAATAAATACTACCCCAACACCAACACCTTCCTTAGAATAGACTCCATAAAAAGACATCCTCCAAAGAGAGGAATTATGAGGAGGAATTTCACAAGAGTTAATGGGTTGTTTTCCGATTTCAATAGGTGTTTGAGGATCATTAGTGAGCTATAAAATATCGGATCGTAGATTAGTTTCAACTACAAAAATAGGGTGGTTCATAGGATTGTCTTCATCACTAATGATGTAATCTAGTTGTTCTTTCCTATAAAGCCTTATGTGCTCTCCCCCCAAATACATGAATGGTGGCATATGAAATGTCCTTCTGCAAAGTTCCCCGTATTTTTTTGATCCAATATCTTGACAAGAGCATCCCAACATTAGGGGGGGCATCATCCACTAAAATATCCATGACAACACTTTTCATGGGAAATTGGAACAAGGTAACAACCAGGTCTTTGATTACCACAAGACACTTCACTTTTCTAGAATCAAATGAGTATAGGTCATGATAATTTTTTCTAATTTCCAACCGAAGATCATCCATGACAGTTTTAGGCATGAGGTTATGAGATGCATCTGATTCCATCAAGCAGTTGTGCAACACTTTATCATGAATATTTAATGATGCGTAGAATGGAAGGGAAGAGTCGTCCCTATCCTCTATCAAAAGTGTCAATATGATTGTTGTTTTTTCATCTTGAATGTTGAATGAGTATGTGGAATTAGAGGAAGGTTCAGGATGCAACATCTTGGAAAGATATTTTTTAAACTCCTCATTCTTAATCAACTGTAAAAAGGGTACTCTTATTTTGATATTTTGAATCTCACTTTCAAAGCTAAAAGAAGAGGGAGATTTCAGAATCTCCTTAATTTATGGGAGAGGGATCTCAACCACTTCTTGAGGGTTTTGTGCCTCTTTTTCTTTGCTGCTAGATGCCACAACCTTAATAGAATTTTTTTTTTGGTGGGTTGATGAGAAGCGTTAGGTTTTCCATCTTTGTTTTTTGACCTTAGGTTGTATTTATTTGGATTATCAATTGATTGTCCATGAGAGACTCCTCATATGAAGATTGGGTTAAATGAGGGGATGGAGAAGTATCACCAAGACAATGGATTTCTCAATCAATTTCTTCATCCTCTCCTTCTTCATCAACAACAAGGCTATTTTGGAGAGGGGCTTGGACTTTTTTATCATCCCTATCCCTATTTCTTTGATCTCTTTGAAGGATGTGAGGGGAATTATTTCTTCTTCTGAAATTTCCTCTATTATCATTATTTTGTGTGTTCCTATAGTTTTGATTTCCTTTAATTTTCAACTTTTACATTTCAGAAGAAAGTGATTTTACCAATTTTGTTAGTTCATCAACTTGAGGGTGGAAAGAAGATGAATAGAGGTTGAAGCTCCAACCCTACTTTTTCTTTTGTATCTATCATATTTTTCCCTAAGCTTTCGAGCTTCCAAGATGTTAGATTCTACCTCTAACTGAGCTAGAGAGGCAGAAGTTTCTGTATGATTTATTTCAGTCGGAATTTTCTTGTACATTTTATTAAATCTCTTTGAGAAATATGAAACAAATTCCCCTTATTTCCTTTTAAGTGACCCGAATTCTATAATGTAATATAGGGAATCATTTTTATCCCCCCAATGCCTAGAAAATCATCATCCAAAGATTCAATTCCAACAATAGATGCAGGAGCCAAACCTCTAAACCATTTCCTAGCCTCACCATCAAGGCTCTGTAAAAAGACACTCATCCATACATCTCCATTCTCAATATTAAGGTTATCTCCATATCTATAAAATGATGCAAGGTGTTCTTCTTCAGTTATGTCTTCCTCCCCTCTGAACTTGGGCATGTACTTAAGGTAGTCTCCAACTGGGAGGGTATTCATAGGCTAAGGCAACATAATAGGGGCATACTACATGCAATGTAATGGGTTTTCTGGAAGAACCAAGTATTGTTTTAAGCCTTAGATTTTATATATACATATGTAAAGTGTTGGAAGGATAGGGGTTGCTTATGGTTGGTTCCGTGTTGTTGTGGGTTCTGGTCCAATATTGTCTATTTTTATCTGTAAAAGAGATGAATTTGTTTTTGGATGTAAGGAACGATCCACAGAGAGAGAGAGAGAGAGAGGCTTGCACTGTAGAGTGGCTAGGCTAGGAGAAGAGAAATATGTCCATGACATGTCTTTGTCAGCGCAACACTTAATGAAAGCATAATAAAGAACCCAACCATTGTGGACTTAGCTCAGAGTTGGGTGAACCACTTTAAATCTTGTGTGACATGTCTTTTATGTGATTGTTGATGAATTATGTCTAGATGCATAGTAAATTAGATTTGTCTCATGTTTAATCTTTGTGAAATCATCACGACTATTATAACAATGTGTTTATATAGTAAAATGGAAAATATTGATAATCTGAATTTTAATTGCCAAGTAAGTTAACACAAAACAAGGACAAAAATATGCGCACAAAACTAATAAAGAAGAATGAACATAATGATCACCTCACATTCCCTCACTAGTGCAGAAATCTGCTTTTAGCACTCCCAATAGGTGAGACTTCATCTTCCCCAAGAGGTGATGATGAAAGGGGTGGGTTTTGTTGGTCATAGATAA
This sequence comes from Picea glauca, assembly GCA_000966675.3. Lineage (NCBI taxonomy): Eukaryota > Viridiplantae > Streptophyta > Pinopsida > Pinales > Pinaceae > Picea > Picea glauca. Next base: position 23,634 of record JZKD02S1300295.1, on the reverse strand, counting down.
CTCGAACCTAGGGTCTTACAAACCTGGTGCAGCGCCAACCTAATTTCTAGCCTCCCTTGCTCCAAGACACCTTACACTACACTCGCCATACCACCACCCCTCATCTACAACATAACTCTTACCTTTTGGGGGGCACCTCCTCAGGCTTAATGGTTTTCATAAGCTGTCATGCACATGAATTTTCCTCATTTGCTGAAGGAAGTGAGGACACTTCGAGGTTTAAACAAAGAGGAATAGGGCAACCCAATAGACATCCACTTGAATACCAAGGAAGGCACACTTGGTCAGCAAGTTGTAATCTTAGAGCGTGCATTCTCTCAGCGTATTGGAGGAGAAGAACACTTGGGCGGAAGTCCCAAAGAAATAATTGATCAGATCTAAAGAACTAACTCTCTCTTTCCTCTTATTGTAAACAATGTGATGGTCATTTTACTCTAAATATTGGTGATAGTATTCATGTTTTCCTCTTCTAGCTAATTTTGTGAGTATTGCTATTGAAGATAAGTAGAGCATTAATATTTTTACTCAGCAATACATCTGCATTCACTACATAATAATAAAATTATATCTATCTGACTGAATTGAATTGTTAATATATTAATTTAATGGTTAAATAAATTGTTAACTAGCCCAGGATTTGCAATATTTGTTTAACTAGAAAAACTAATATATATTATTTCGGATTTTAAACTTAGCAAAGATGTACCTTGAAGGTGCTATCCTTCCTCCTTTAAATTTATATATTGTTAAATAAATAATAACAATTATAAAACTTAAACATTAAGTCTGTTGAGAATGCTATCCCTCTTCCTTTTCAATTTACATATCGCAAAGTTAGTAATAATAAATATATAATTGAATGCATTTGTTTAATGGTTGGAAAGAACTGTAGAAATCAATACATGACCTTGACATCTCTGGTTCAGATCGGTCAGTCTAGGGTTAGAGATTGGATGTTAACAATCTTAGAAAATAATAATAAAAAATATATATTCTCACAAAATAAAATATTTGTTGAGAAGGAGGAGAGGCGTCACTTCTATACAGTCCAGTAAACGACCAAGCAAAGGCGATCAATGGCAAGATCCTACGAAACATTAGCTATTTCTAACAAAACCTGCGAGCGCCGAAACTCAAGGTATTATAGTTTCGTTTGATTTGCAACAGATATTATAGTTTCGTTTGATTTGAAACTCAAGGTATTATAGTTTCGTTTGATTTGCCTTCAGTTTCGAATGATTAGATTTTTAAAACAAGATCACTGAAGACGAACAGAACGAGATATATAACAATCTAGATTTTTTTTTTTATTAAAATCAATTAATTGTTTACATAGCGTCCCCTGAAAATGTTCTGAAGATGTAGGATTTTAATAATGGAGAGTTTGTACTCTCTATACAAGCGCAACGAGCAAGCAATTTAGATATTTGCCCATCACTCTGATTGAAATCAATTATCCATCACGAGATATCAATCAATGACGAACAAGAAAATAAAACAGACGAAGTCAAGGAATTGCACGGGAGTACTTCAATTTCCATTTATGATGGGGAGATTTCGTCAAAGAAAGAAAACAGTTTCAGCAAGTGGATTCCACGGCTTTCGAGGAAACGATGGCTTTCTGTCGTAGTCGTAGATTCTTGCTATCCGTTTTCCATCGACACGACAGGATATACTTGGAAAACGACAGGATATACTCCATGCCAAAGTCTCTACAAATATAGTATTTATGTTTATGTAGCCGGAAATAATTATAAAAGATGTCACATTTCGTAATGTAAGGAACGGAATTAGGGAAGCCGTAGTCTAAACGTTCTTATTTTGTTTTTTTTATTAACCAATATCATATCATAAGAAATTGAAAATTAAAAAGTCATAATAGATGAGAATGTAGTATAGAGAGCAAACTAATACCATACTTTGTAGATTTTGGCCTATGTTTATCTCCAGCAGTGGTCAACCTTTTTGTCACAGTTTGTTGGACCTGTTTATAGGATTTTCATTAGTTTATGATGATGATTGTGGTGGTTAATTAAGATTCAATTTGTTATTTGAAGGAAGGAAATCATTTCTAAATTATTATATTTTTTACTAGTTCAAAAATTAGGAAGGTGTACTGTAATAAATATTGAGAATTCATATTTAATGTGAGTGTAAGTAGAGAATTATAATAGAAAGTCTATTTCATTTTGAACCTTCTTAGTGTTAGAAAAAATGAAAAATTCGCTTGAAATGTTTTAGGAATTGTTCAATGTCACATTTCACTATGGAGCTCATGAGAGTTCCTTATTATTTTAGCAATGTTGATTGTCTTCTTTACAATAGTCATAATAGATAGATACTTTTGATCTTCTAATTAGGGTTGATCACTTTATGATAATATCTTAATTTTCATTTATCTTTTAATTATGTATAACACAACATTAGATGTAATACTATTTTTAATATTAGTAACCTCTTCATTTATTTTCCAATGATTTAGCGAAGATTTGACATCTTTTTGTCACCCCTACTTGAGCTAGAAGGTTAGGAATCCTTGTCTTCCATATTGCTTCAGCAAACAATCATCTTAGGAAGCATCTTCTCTTCCATATTGTTTATCTTGTCCTTGTACTTTAAGTAACTAGTCATAGTCATACTCTCATTGGACGAAAGACTAGCTTCTTTAACTTTTAGATTATAAATATTAAAATGTCTTTGGATTTACTCTATTATTAGTCCCTGCCGTAGGCATAGTGGGACTATAGCGATCCGTAAAGAGTTGACTACATATTAGTTTGTCCCTTGACTAGAAATATTTGCACAATACCTATTATTGGAGCTACGAAATTAAAAGCATATATTTTTGTATATTAAAAAGTAACATATATGTACTGATCTGATTGGCTAAGAGATTGGAGGTCTTATTGTCAGCTTCACTATTCCCAATGTCGTATATGGCAACATATCCAATCTTTTTCTAGTAGACATATTGCTTGAAGGTTGATTAATGCTACCATTAGTTCGAATTTTTGTATTAGCATTTTCTGCTACCCAAATATATCTGTCAGTTTTGATATGTACTAAGCATATTGAAATGTTCTCATATCCAAGCTTTGTATATTTCTTGAAATTTATTGACACTTACTCCGAGATGCCTCAATAGGCCTCACAGCGTAAATGTTTACATGACACGACGTCCTCCAACACCCCTGGCAGCTTAAATGTTTGCATACCATGAGGTCCTTAGAGAGCCTGAGAGTCTTAAATGTTTATGTAAATACCTTTCTCGGAGTACATGCCAATTCAATAGCCATTGTATGTTTCATCATTGTTCTCCCATTGAAGCTACATACATTGTTTACTGGTTCAGTGACTGCTTCTTCTTTGTTGTTTTGTCGGATGCTTCCATTGTATGTTTTGTTGAAATAATGTAACTGCGAAGAGCATTCTTATTATTTTGTTATTGGATTAAATCCCCATTGTGGATTAATCATGTTATTATTATTATTTTTATTGTTAGATTAATCCCCATTGAGGATTAACTAAGTCGGTAATTGTATAAGGACCAAATCCCCTTTTG
>JZKD02S1300295.1:0-13035 GCA_000966675.3 Picea glauca | reverse complement strand
GATAAATGTTGTGTACATTGTGGATGTGTATTTCTTAGTGATCTTGTGGTTATTATGCTCTTATCTTTATGAAATGCAAAGAACTATAATATCAGCATAAAACATTAACATGTTTCATACTCGTAATCATTGAGGCTAGATATATTCTTTACTGGATCAGTGAATGGTTCTTTTTTCCTGGTTTCTCGATTGTTGTTTTTTGTTGTTTCGCTCATGATTCAACATGCGCTTCTGCATTTTATCGTTTTGAAGTAAGTTTCAATGCCATAGTTTCATTTTGTATTCCTTGTTTATTGTTCAGTGTTTGTAGTTTGCAAGTAAGAATGTTTGTTTATTTGTAGTCGCATGTTCCTTATATGTTTTCGGTTCCTTTTCTGCTTCGATTGTAGTTTCGCAATTGTTGGAGATACATATGTTGTTCACTCGGTCGGTGGCTTTTGCTAGTTTGTTGGTTCTTGGGTTGTTGGTTCTGTTTGTTTGCGTGTGGTTTGCGCTTTGGGGCCCTCGGGGTGTAGTTCGGTCTCTTCGTGTTTTCTTGCTGGTTTGGTCCTTGTTGGTTTCTTTTCTTTGATTCGGCCTTACAGGGTTGGGGTGCAGTGGCTGTGGTTGGAGCTTTTCTTTTCTCTTTTTTTTTGGATTGTTATTATTTTCGGGGGGCGCTTTACGGTGTTCAACCCCTGCACCCACTAGTCAATCTGTAGTTGTGTTATTTGTCATTTTTGCAGAGGTCATTATCTGTATTTCTGTGAGATTTTTCTGGTGCTCGAGTCCTGCCATGAAAGAAAATAGTTGCATACAAAATTGTTGGAGGATTACATGTGAAGCTACAATATCCATTTTTTTTTGTTGGAATAAAGCATATGTATGCAACGTACATTTATAGACCATGTATAGTGAGATGTGCGGATATGACATGACATGTTCTTTCTCCTCTACATAGACTGTTGTGCGCACGATACAATTTGTGTTGTTCTTGAGATATGATATATGGAAAAACGATTCTTCAAGATTATATTTTCATGTCTCAAAGCATGTCTCGATAGTTTGCCACAAAAAACTGAGAACTTGTATTGTGGGTACAATAATCTATGGAGAGGATAAAGAACATGGTTAAAGGGCATATCTGGATGAATTGCCAGGGAAAACCAGAAATCGTTTAGCTGCGGCAATGTAATTGTGTGATATTTTCTGCCTTGTAATATATTTTGGCCAGGGGAAAAAAAGCTAGACGTTTACAACTTTGGATAGAGAAGCGCAAAGGTTCATGTTTCTACCTTTGTAAACTGTTTGTTGACTTAGTTTTGTTGTATCTACATATTGCTTGTTCTCGTGAATACCAACTTCCATTGATGTTCATTGAATTTTGTGGGTTCCCACATTGAAACAAACAGAGTAGCTGGAGAAAATGAGGGAGTCTTGACTACATTGGCTGAAGAGGATATAGAAAGGTGCATGCTTGTACTGTTGTTTCATATTGCGTTGTTTTATATTTCATTTATGGTCTGTATATGTGTTAACCTAGTTCCGTGCCTTCCTACATGGTAAGTTATCTTGGTTACATACATTCCTTCCTCCATACTAAGCTAGTTTATGTCCATTGTGTTTGCGTTGCATTGCTGCATTTAAAGAAACATAATGATTGGATAGGACGAAGGACTCTTTGGTGGGTAAATAGACCTTTTTATTTTTCTTTTAGATTTTTGTTTGCATACTAACGTGCCTTCGTCTCAATTGCATCTTCGGTGTTGTTTCCTTGGAAAAAACAGGTTGCTTGGACCAGGAGATGAATTCTTTTGTGCAGCAGTAAAGGGTTATATGGTACAATCTTCTAAAAGGTATACCAAGTGTGCCAGTAAATTAAATATACAAATTGGGTGGGAGCATATAATATTAGACTTGAAAACAATGAATTCGCAGTAATGGACCTTTCTACGTTCTCTGTTTCTAGCCTTTTCTTTTTTTATTATCCCTTTTTTTTTCTAAATCATCTGCTTATAGTGGTTTCCGAAAATTCCCTCGTGCACCTGTTGGTGGACTAAGATACTTACATATGTGGTCCTGCTTCTACCTTATTCCATAGTTACCAACTTTGTCAATTGCGGCTACCAGGTTGGCTGGTTGAAGATTTCTCCCCTGGCTTCCGGGGGTTTGCGATATACATATTGGCCATGGTGACCTGTGGTCACACCCTCTTTACTGTTAAACATTTCTCCAGTTAAAAAATTAAGATGCATACAATTTTACAGTTATTTGGTCCTTCCGATGGACAATATACAATGCATATATTTCTTTAGTCCTAATGTTTATCTGCACATGCTTGCATCAGAATAAGTTGGACTAGCGAGACGTCCATGAGCATCCAATCATTCTAGACATCAACAGACTGAGAAGGCCAAAGGTAAAGATGCATACGTTGTGCTCTTACTATGTTTACTAAAAAAAATTCATGGGCTATATATTCATCTATGGCATGGTGGATATGTTGATTCCATTTGCAATACATGGTTTCCATCTCACAAGAAGTATCAACAAGTAAAAACGAAATGTCGAATGTGCTGCATGTTCCACAGACCAAGAGGTGTGGTTGAAAAACTGTGGCTCCATAGTTCATCAATACTATTCATGTACTTGTAGCACACTACGATTCACTTTAGTTTTCCTGTTCAAAAAATGTCATGAGGTCTAGAGTTGTGACATCCAAAGTACTGTCAATAGAGGTCTTGAACAACCGCCAAACTAGACAACTATTCGTCGGGGACATAATGGTTGTCTATACAACCTACTTGGACAAGGCAAACAAAAGTAGATCCATTATGCGTGTTGATATGATAGACAAGGATGCCATGATGATAGTCACACTGACTGTTCCTCCACAACTTGTCCAGAAACAGGCAGAAAAGATATTGTCGCATAATGGGATATCCATTAGAAAATTTAATGTATTGCCCAAAACAGTATATGACCGTGGTAATTGCGATCGAGTTATTTTCCTCAACTAAACAAGCATTGTGGAAAAAATTCCTGCTATTTGTTCAGAATATCGCTTCCTCCCGGACTCGACTATTAGGTAGCTTGCACAAAGCATTGATATTTACCCAATCAGAACGATTAGGGCTGTTGTGACACTGGCGAGAAAATTTGGGTCACAACACATTCTCCGTATAAAGGATGGAGAGTCTGACAGTGACAAGGCAATGGTACCACTTTTCATATTTAGTTTTGTTATTAACTTTCGCATCTGCATAAATGTCAAATAAGTTGCACAAATATTGCACTGTTCCATGTTACAGCTACAATTGTTCGATACGTATTTAGATTTGTTTTCGTCAATGGAACAACAATGCATAGAGGGAAGATTCCACTTATGTTGTTCAAAAATATAAAAAATAAGAAGGATTCTAGAGAAAGGAACTTTTGGACAACCCAGGCAATGCATGTAACAGAGTTGCGAGTAGATATAGTAGAGGATCTCGAGAAACTAGCTAGCTCTACAATTGTTGTGCGTATACATCCACAAAATCATCCTCACTTTTCTTATAGAAATAACCTTCAACAAATTGTTGCACCTGTTTACTTTTTCTTTTTTGTTTTAAAGGGGACGAGGGGATGCAGTTGTGTATTATATTGTTCAATGTATTAATCCCTTTTCTCGTGTTGCTAGGTTGAAGGTATTTTAGTTGCAGCGAATGTGTACTTGACCCCCTTTGAGCCTATATGTGCAAAATGCCATTCCATTGCTTTTGCCTCCTCTTTGATAAGTGATGATACAATTGATTGTGTGTGATGTGATGAAAAATGTCCATATATTTATGGACATTGTATCAATGGTGTTATCTGAACCGTGGGAAACACAACTGTGCAGTGTTCAGTTAGGCAGCCTCTGTTACAAAATGTGCTTCCTGAATTGGCAGAGTTGTCATATGAAACGTATCTACAAAAAAAGGAAAGAAATGTCTATATGCTGCAAAAACTTCAGATATAGAGAAAAGTCACCTTAAATGAGGACAATGCAATTTTTCATATCGACTGAATAAGGGCAAAAAAAAAAATTAAATCAAACTTTAGGAGGAAATGAAAATACATCATGTCTCTCTGTAATATTTGTTCAACATCTAGATGAATGTTCATTTCAAGAGAAAAGGAATGCGCCGACATCTTTTCTCTGTATATCAAATTGTTTGGTGCAAAGGTCAATGGGTTCTGCTCAATGGAACCTTCTGGGAAATTTCTTCTAGGTTGTTTCAAATATGGTTGGTTCTTGGTTATCTGGTTTGTCTGTCAATTTGTATACCATGGAACTCCAACTCTTCTTTGGAGGACATGAAACAATGTAATTGAATTCTTTTGGCTAGCTGGCATGTAGATCCGCCTGATAATTTCTATGGCATTGTGATGCAAATGTACTATGTGACTTGTTTTGGCAAATTTCCTTGATCGATGAACTTGGTCAAATTATTGTTGTGAAATAATTTGAAATCGACGAATATATAGTGTGAGAAGTGCAACTGTCCTCTCATACCAACAAAAGGCTCTTAAAATTCAAATTGATTGTTGTTTTCACAATTTTTTCTTATTTGATGAACTTGGTAAAATTAATATTCTGGAATAATTTGAAATCAACGAATATATACTATGCGGAGTGCAATTTTTCTATCATATGAACAAGAGGGCCTTAAACTTCAAATTGGTCCTTGTTATGCTTGCGGTGATAGAATTTTACAAAAAAATTATTTCGTTTCCTTCATTTTTAAAAAAATAAGCGATTTATGATCGTTTGATAATTCAATGTAATTCACTTGTACAATAACAATAGTTAATATTAATATTTTCGTGTCTGAAAATATTTTTTTTAGATGAAGTTAGATAGGATGAGAATTGCTAAACAATTGCCATCTTGAACCCACCAGACATGGAATCCACAAGTCCACCTGTCAATTTGTATATGGTGGAAGTCTGGGTGATATTTGTAGGACACCGAACAAAAGAGGTTCAAATTTCAGCTTGCCAGGTCGAGAACCCACGATCCAAAAAGTGCCCAAGTATGGAACGAGGGATACACATATGCTCTATAAAATATCTTGTCCATACTTTCTAAAAGTACATGTTTACTATGTATTGCTCGTTTGTCAGAAAACGTTTATATCAGTCACCCGACCAGATCGTACAAACATTCTCGTTTAATTAAATTCTGCAATAGAAAAAAATATTATTAATAATTTAGTATAGAAAATCATGTTTTTAGATATGTTAGATAGTTGATAGGGATTAGTATCTGTAAACAATGGAAAAATTGAACCCGCCAGCCCTCATGTCCATCTGTCAATATCTATATCACGAAACTCTGAGGGCTATTCGGAGGAAAACGAACAATGAAAACTGCAATGTTGAGCCACATAGCCCACAGAACCGTTTTTCAATTTGTAAATCGCGGAGATGTGCCTGGTGTTTTTATAGTGCGGAATAATAGAGGCCCAATTTTCAGCCCATGAGCCCCACAAACCCGATCAAAACATATCGCTAGATATGAAATTCATACGGGATCGCTACGGGACAATAAAACTACAATGTTCAGCCAACCAGCCCGAGTCCACCTATCCACTTGTATATCGCGGAAGTCTGGGTGCTATTTGTAGAAGACAGAACAATAGAGACTCTATTTTTGGCCCGCCAGGCCATGAACCAAAAACTACCTAGGTATGAAATGAGGGATCTGCATATGCTATATAAAATCCCATTCCATAGTTTATATAGAGACAATGTCCACAAGTCCGCATGTCAACTTGTATATCGCGGAAGTCTAGGTGCTATTTGTAGGACACGAAACAATAGATACTTAATTTTCAGCCTGCTGGGTCATGAACCTACGGTCCAAAAAGTTCCCAAGTATGGAATGAGGCAAATTCATATGTTCTAGAACAATGTTTTTGTATAGCGCGGAACAATAGAGGCCCAATTTTCAGCTCGCCAGCCCTAGAGCTCCCAATAAAAAAAAAATCGCTAAATATGAAATTCATACGGGATCTCCGCATATGCTGTATAAAATCTCATTCCATACTTTATTTAGAGACTATGTCCACAAGTCTGTGTGTCAATTTGTATATCGTGGAAGTCTAGATGCTATTTGTGGGACACATAACAATAGATACTTAATTTTCATCCTGTCGGGTCATGAACCTGCGATCCAAAAAGTCTCGAAGTATGGAATGAGGGATCCACATATGTTCTAGAAAAATGTGTTTGTAAAGAGAGGAACAATAGATGCCCAATTTCCAGCTTGCAGCCCCAGAGACCTCGATAAAAAAAAATGCTAAATTTAAAATTCATATGGGATCGCTATGAGACAATGAAAATACAATTTTCAACCAACCAGCCCGAGTCCACCTATCAATTTGTATATCGCAGAAGTCTGGGTGTTATTTGTAGGAGACAGAACAATTGAGACTCTATTTTCAGTGCGCCAACCCGTAAACCCGCAATCCAAAAACTGCCTAAGAATGGAATGAGGGATCTACATATGCTATATAAAATCTCATTCCATACTTTATATAGAGACTATGTCTAAATATCCATATGTCAATTTGTATATCTCAGAAGTCTAGGTGTTATTTGTAGGACACAGAACAATAGATACTTAATTTTCATACCACCAGGTCCCGAACCCGTGATCCAAAAAGTTCTCAAGTATGGAATGAGGGATCCTTATATGTTCTAAAACACTATCAATTTGTATATCGCAGAAGTCTGGGTGCTATTTGTAAGAGGCAAAACAATAAAGACTCTATTTTTGGGCCACCAGGCTGCGAGCCCATGATCCAAAAAATGCCTAAGTATGGAATGAGGGATCCGCATATGCTGTATAAAATCTCATTCCATACTTTATATAGACTATGTCCACAAGTCCAGGTGTAAATTTTTATATCGCGGAAGTCTAGGTGTTATTTGTAGGACACGAAAGTCTAGGTGCTATTTGTAGGACAAAAAATAATAGATACTTAATTTTTAGCCCGCCAGGTCGTGAACCCGCGATCCAAAAAGTGCCCATGTATGGAATGAGGGATACACATATGTTTTAGAACACTATCAATTTGTATATCGCGGAATTATGGGTGTTATTTGTAGGAGACGAAACAATATAGACTCTCTTTTTGGCCCGCCAGACCACGAGCCCGCGATCCAAAAACTGCTTAAGTATGGAATGAGGGATCCACATATGCTGTATAAAATCTCATTCCATACTTTATATAGAAACTGTCCACAATTCCATGTGTGAATTTGTATATCATGGAATCGTATGTGCTATTTGTAGGACATAGAACAATACATACTTAATTTTCATCTCGCCAGGTCGCGAAGCCACGATCAAATGAAATGTTCAGCCAAGCAACCCATAGGTCCTCTTGTCAATTTGTATATCGTAGAAATATGGGTGCTATTTGTAGGACACGAAACAATAGAGACTCTTTTTTCAGCCCGCAAGGCTACCAACGCGTGATCAAAAAAGTGCCTAAGTATGGAATGACTCTTTTTTATATTGCTCATTTGTGGAAATACTTTTATATCACTCGACCGACCATATTGTGCAAACTTTCTCGTATAATTAAATTATGCAATATAGATATTTAATAGTAATAATTTAGCGCAGGTCAAGTTCTGAATTTGTATATCATCAAATTTTCAGTGCTATTTATAGAGCATGGAATAATAGATGCCCAATTTTTTTCCCGCCAACCCGAGAACCCACGATAGAAAAAAGTGGCTAATTATGGAATTAGTAAGGAATCGCTAAGGACAAAAAAAATGAAATGTTGAATTAACCAACCTACAAGCCTTATTGTCAATTTGTATATCGCGGAAGTGTAGGTGCTATTTGTAGGACATGGAACAATAGAGGCTCAATTTTCAGCCTACCAGGCCGAGAACCATCGGCCCTTCACATGCCTTGCGTATATCTTCGCTCGACCTCTTTTCATACTCTGGTATTTCTTGGAATCAGTTTCGCCATTTCTATTGCCTTCGTACTTGTTTCCAGATATGAAATAATTAAGCTTTAATGCTAGTAGCCATCCTGCAACAACCGTTAAAACTGTCATTAATGTGTGGAAGTCTAGAGAATATTTGTCATTAGTACAAATTAAACTAATATTTTCCCACAAGCATGTTATCCTTTCCAAGTATTCATTTCAAAGGCCACGCAATATTTTTTTTTGTGCGCCGACATGTTGGTGCTTTTAAGAAATTTTTGATTCTTAATCTCTTTTCACTGTCACTGCCATGTTCACACTTTTTTCTAATTATGCAATTAGTGAGATGTGATGGTCACAACTCATTCCACACAAAATCTGGAAATTGACATTGATTAACGAAAGGCTCGAGGAGATATTCCATTGATACGCATTAAACCAAAATTGGGGCATAATAGCCATAGGTTCCACTATTCTAGGGCATATTCTTACTATTAATCTCCCTTCACCCAGGAGCAAAAAAGGAGATGGTCCCTTGGCACACCGAGAGATATATTTCAAGCCAAAAAATTCCATCGCAACCCTGGCTAGTCATAGAACATGCCCAGTTGTAGTCATTTCTATCGCATAAGTTGATGCCATGAATTCTAAGGCAGAAGAAGATGATCTGATGGACAATGATACGACAATGGATGATGTCAATGCAGAGAATATTCCCACTCCTGCACCTAAATTGAAATCAACCATAACGAACGGACCTTCTCGGCTCGGTGATCGTAGTCATGACAACAACAAAAGGAGTTTCAGAAAAGAAAGTGACGGTGAATGAAACAACCACTTTTCACCGCGAATGTAGGAATTCTAGAGTTCCAAATTAGTCCATTCTAGGTGGAAGAGTTTCAGTGTAAATAAATGATATGTTGATGCTCCGAGAGATATATTTCAAGACAAAAAAAATATTGTTTAACATTTTTAGGCATCAAGTCCAAAACTCTCGCTCCTGCCACGCATTTTCCTACTAGTCATCTCCTTCTGCCCAAAATGGACTAATTCGGGCCTTTGCAATTGCACGTTCAAGTTGTGCTACTAAATTTTTTTGGACTATGCAAAGGCGGTTTTAGCTAAGGGCTATTCCACTTGCCCTGCAACCATTTTCATCTTCTTTCTAAGGAAAATCTTCTGAAAAATATCAATTTCAACAGAGGATGATTCATTGACGAGAAAACTGCAAGGATCTTGCATATTGTAGAACCTGTGCCTTTGTTTGTCGCAGATGCCTTCAATGTTTTGGCCCGAAGAACTGGGTCCAATTTCTAAGCATAGATATATAGTACTCGATGTTTTTCTTATTTTTTTATTTTGAATGGATTTGATATTAAAAAAAAATTTCCTTGCACTCTTCGTTGTTGCCTCTTTTCTGGGTTTAGCACATGTTCTAATTGGCATGGTTTGGTGTTCTCGTACTTATTCGATCTTATGTTTACTAATACCAATGTACAATGTTGTAGGAAAATCATTATTCCTATTTCTAGACATGCAATTATTAAGTTTTAATGCTAGCAACCCATAATGAAATAAGTTTAATACTTGAGTTAATATGTTGCACTAATGGCAGAATGTATCAAGAACATAGTTACATGCACACATTCCAATAAAATCTAATCTTCCACAAAGCATTTGCTGGCAATTAGTAGAAAATGAAATTTAGTGGTTAAGTTGATATGTTACAGTCATGGAATAATGTATCAAGAACATAGTTGCAGGCATACGTTTCAATAAAATGTAATCTTGAACAACGCATTTGCTGACAATTAGTAGATCATGGTTTTGCAACGATGGCGCTTCTTTGAAACCAATTCACGCTTACAAAAACTACCTTCTGCCTCTCTATGTTCCCACTCTTTTATTCCCTCTAGTTTCTCTTCCTGGTTACTTAATCATTTTTTTCTCGACAATGCGTTGCTCCACAGCTTCATGGATTCACGTGTTTTCATTACCAAAGACCACTACCCCTTTCTTTAAATTGACTGTCTACTGTTCCCTGTCCCACAACTGGCACCCAAAGTTATGCCATATACAAATTGACAAGTGAACTTGTGCACAGGTCTAGTCAAAATTGCAATTCTACTTTTTCGTGACCTCCAAACAATAGTTGAAGCTCCGGTATATAAAAATTGATAGATATTCAAAATTGCAACCGTTCTTAGATCATACGCTTTTCCGTATTACGGTCCACCTATCATGTTCTTTTCTATGCTGCACATTTTTGCACTGAAAATTTTCAATAAATACAATTTAACCGTCGATTCCTCTCATATTTAGTGGAACTATTGTCACCCCATTTTGAAGCCCATCTGTCCTCTCTCCATACTTCACCATTTGTTCGAATTTATTTGGTGAATCGTCGATTTGGCGAGTTGAAGAAATATTCAGTTCTCAGTCATTGTTTCCTATATCTGTGCCCCTTTGCAATTAGCAGTTGGCAATTATATATAAGATCTTATTGCCACGTATGTAATTGGCAATTTCTCTATTCCATACTTAGCAACTTTGGAGAAATTCCGCAAATATACAAATCAGTCAGTCAACTGCCCCATCATGATCTCTTCCGTTTTACACATTTTTCACTCAAAAATTCTGAAACATGAAATTTCATCATGCAACACTCGGTTGTCGTGACTATCCCGATAACCCTTTTTTGAATCACGTTCGACCGCTTTTCAGAGCTTGCCATTCTTTCCTTTCATTCCTCCCTCTATGTCACCTTGCACTTGTCTATAATAAAAGAAAATAAAAAGTTTTATATATGTATACATATCTTGTTTCTAAATATGGAATTACTGGCATTTAATTCTAACAGGTCATCATGCAAAAACTGTATATATTGTCTTTGATAGGCGAAAGGCTCGAGGACATCTCATATTCATGCACATTAAACCAAAATTTTTGAGCAGATTATATTATCCCTTGCGAGTGCTCATTTCAAAATCATGAAATCCCGTTCACACGGTGTTCCCTTCACACGTTCACGAAACCTCCATTCCTTAAATTCTCTTTGTTGTACCCGCCACATTCGAATTTATAAATATGCAATAAATAAATTTTACTGTTAACAATTCATCATGCACCACCAATACAGGTTGTCATTAATCAACAAAAGGCTCGAGGATATTTCCCATTTAGAAGCATTTAACCAAGATTTAGCAAAAAGTTTTGTAGCAACAATTCATTTAAACCATCATCTGCAACAAATAAACCTTCTTATAAACTTATGGCATCAACGCGGCACCAGTTCTGTGGAGATATAATGAACATATTTGGGCGTGAGGACCTGAACTTCCACTGGTCCAGGGAAATTTCTTATTACTCAACCCCTACCATAGAGAACCAGTAATTTCGACCTCCAGAATTTCTCATGTAGGGTATGTCCCTAAGGTTTTTAACTGTAAGGACCTCATCTCTTGGTGTGATGATAAATTTATTTTAGACCAAATAATTATTCCACTGCACGATGGCTCTTCTATTTCTTTGTCACCTTGGGTCTTCCACCAAATGCTCAAATTGACCGAGCCAACATTGACATTCAAAGGAGAAGATTGCAAACAATTCCTAGCAAAGCATAATAACGGATTGGACCTCTTACCCCATTGTTTTGAAAGGATGAATCTAATTCCTAAAGATATTACAAGTATGCAGGTTAGTTCATTTAGAAATCCATTTCAGGAAATTGCCTGGTTGTTTACAAGAATAACAGGACAAGAGTCCACAAGTATTGTTTCCCGCATGGCGCTTTATATTTTGTATTTCACAGTCAATGAACAAGCTCTTTTTGATTGGGGCAGGTTAATTTCCAATGAAATATCTTCCCAATTGTCAAGCTACAAAAGGGAAAATAAATTTTATATGACATCCTATTTAGTTTTTGCAATAGCACATTCCTGTCAATTTTCACAACTGTCTCTATCCAAAAAAGACAATTGTGAATTCCACCCAGTAATGTTCTGGTACCAGGCCTTGTGGAAGCACAAGGCTTCCAACTATTTTTATGAGGTTTCTAATGGATTCCTGTCTATTTTCCAAGTTTTATTGTTAGGAGAAAATGCTCCTCGCATATCTGAATAGGAAACTATTTTTGTTCACAATAAGGGGACACTCCAACATTTGGATAATTACACTGTCATGAGAATTTTTGGCTCCACGGAACAACTTTCTCTCCTTCCATTTCACGTTACGGACATAATTTTTATTGCATAAGTAGCACGTCAATATAGCTACTGGTTCCATCTATTCCAAAGGAAGAGGAAAAATAGTTCATTCCTTTTCCTTGGAAAATAGGGGAGTTCATCTTGAAAAACGTTAACAAAATTGAGGATTTTGCAGCACATTTTAGCATCTCCAACCTCAGATATGATGAATACATAAGAGGATTCAAACCCGATGATATTTTTGGACAAAATTTACAATCAATTGGCCTCTACGATTGTTTTGTAAATAAACAACTACCCAAAAATAGAGACAGTCACAATCCTGCCTCTGATACCGACGACATAGAGACAGTGAAAAACTGCACTAAATCCACAAATAACTCTCCAAAAAGTATGAAATCCCAGAGCATCACTCCAAAGGCCCATCACAACAACAAAGAAACTCAGAGTTCTTCAAACGGAGGAGGAGATAACGACCCTCCTCACTCTAAAATTGATAGTTCTCACAAGATTCCAGTAGAGAAGAAGAGAAAAAAAAATGTGGGTCAGGCAGAAGAGCCATAAATTCAGAGTCAGAACATGGAAGTTGACACTGATATGGATTCCATGTTCCCCTTCCTTGATTAGGCCCAAGAGGACATCCACCATAGGCATCCAATAGACATATCCGTTACACAAAATTTTGACGAAGATGAATCCTTCGCGTTCCAGAGCATTGTTTTTGATAGCTAGAACAAAAGATTAATATTTGAGAAAAAAAAATGTTAAAATTATCAAAGTAAAATCTCGTTCAGAGGTTGACGTTTCCAATATGTGACCATCCCAAATCTATCAACTTCACACTGCGACCAGAGAAGCACTTCATGATT
>JZKD02S1300229.1:0-11954 GCA_000966675.3 Picea glauca | reverse complement strand
TGACAGTTTTGATTATTAGTACATGCACGAGATTTGTATGTACTAGCTACACATACATTTCTTGTACATATACACTAGTATGTATGAGTTTTCTTGACTTACTTACTGATAATGTAGGTTAATTGTTATGAATGTGTGAACCATGTTTCTTTTCCTTGTACCATAAGATACGTTAACTTCGAGATGAAGTTTCCTGAAGGGTGGGTGTATGTAACAACCCTAGTAGAATATATACTTAAGGGATTATTAAGTAAAAGATTTATTAGGTAATTAATTTTGCCTACCATGTTAATAACTAAACAAAGATTGATCTAATGATTTTAATTAAGTATTTATTAATTAATTAAAGGTTATAATTTTTATTAATTAATTAATTAATTAACTACCTATTACATTCAATAACATGAGTATTAAATTTAAAAGATTAATAAGTTATATTTTTTAAATTAAAAAGGTTGCGTACACGGAAAGGGATAAGATATTAATTACGAAAGGATAAAATAATAAATGAAAGGATAAGGGGCATTAACTATGTGTAGGTAAGGAAGTAAATGGGGGAAAGGGCAGTGAAGGAGGATATGAGCGGGGAGGTTACGAAAGAAGGGGAGGATTCTGTGGGGGATTATTATTTTTCTTTGGGGCTCTTGTATTTGCAGAGAGAGGGGAGTTGAGTTCTAGAGTCGGGAGGATTAGTTCAGGGGGCATCGGTTTGCTGGGGGTTTTGGGCATGGAGGCTAGGATATCCATATGATATCCTTGAGCTAGGAAGTTGTTCTAGTTGGCAGGGTGGAACAAGGTTTGGGTAGTGTTTACACAGTTCAACAGCGGTCAACAAGGCAAGTGGAAAGCGAAGGGTTAGCATCAGACCCAGGTCTGTTAATTTATGAATTTGTTTTATGAAATTTAAGGAATATGATGTATTATGAGGCTGTCCATAAGCTAATATGTTTAGCCCAATTAAATTATATGTTCTGGTGATTAATCTATTTGTGCAATTGAAATGATTTATATCTAATTTTTATTTTAAGTCATTACAATATTCCATTGTAGGGTGTGGACCCTAGTTATGATTAGGAGGGGTGGAGGCAGTTCGCCCCGTGTATCCTCCGAAACCTGAAGTCATGGGAGGACGGTGTTAGTTCATTCTCCCCAAGACGTGTGATGATGACTGTCAGATGCCTGCTAGGGAAGCTTGGTCGAGATAGCGACANGGGGGAATTAGCATCAGGGAGAGGTAATTTATTTATTCTGTTAAGTAATTCTTATGCTGTGGATAAAATTTTAATTTTTGTCGAATATCATATGCTCATATGTTGGTGATTGAATGATTTTTGTATGAGAAAGAATTATATGCTAAATTAAATTAAATTTTGTATTTTTACGGCTACTACACCAGGACTCTGGGGGATTTCCTGTGAATGAAGGTGGTCCCCCTGCCATCGGTTGGGTAACAAATGGGGTTTGACTAGTCAAAGGGGGTTTCCCCCTAGTCGGCACTGGTGTGTGGAGGGACGATTTCCCCCCGATGGGGATGTGTCCACCAAAGGGAGGTTCCCCCCCAATCGGGATTTGTCCCGCAGTTGGGTTTTGTTGGGCGATAGGGTTTTGAATTCTATCATGTGAGGGTGTCCCCAAAGGATTTTAGGGAGTGTAATAAATTGTCGATTGAAGAGGTATGGTAGGAGTAACCATCAAGGTTCTTTGCACATGACTGGGTAACACAATTCCAGCGTTTCTTTGAACTTGTACTAAAGTGGTAGCAATATTGACTATTTTTTTGATGGGACGGTGGATGTTTTGACTTAACAATCCTGTGTGAGCACCAATGTAGGAAGGAGGGTCTAAAAGTGGTCAGATAAAAATATTTTTTTCATAATTGTCACATCCCAATGGAGTTATCCATATAGAACGAACGGGTGTTTGTTGTGGGTTTACCATTTCAGTAGAATGGACAGGGGTAGTGTATTCATCATTAAAATTTGGTTGTGTGGGTTCCATATTTGACTCAGTATATGGCCTTGACGGAAAGTGAGGGTAATATTATTCTATAATGTTACCTAAGGAGTCCAAACGAAGAAGGAGTGGCTCGAGAGGAACTTGCAAATCTAGGTTAACTGGAGGGGTTGAACCTTCCTCAACCATACCAAGGGCTCTCTCAGGATTTTCTAGCAAAGGACTAGCTGCACTCCCAGCTTCTTAATGGTTGTCAACCTGTTTATGGTAAATGTCTTCTGGTGAGTTGGAAGGAAGGGGTTCATATCCTTCTAGAGGAAACCCTTTCATCCTATGTGATCTACGAAGACCTTTATCGTCTGTAGTCTATATTTTGAAGGACAACTATAGTAAAGAAACAACATATGCTAAAAAATCTAGAAAACCAACAAGCAAACAATGCCTTCTGTCAGTGAACGTACCAATTGGAGATGAAATACAACATCACGTGATCAAATTGAGAAGGGGATAGGATATGAGCAGGTGGATCAGTTACGTTGGTGACCTTCTTAATAGACTTACACCTTGGTGCAAGTTCTCTCATGGTTTTACCCGTGGGTTACCCTCCAAGGAGCCTGAGTGAGTTTGACCAATGTTTGTTCCAAGTACATCGAAGACTTCTATTCAATGTCACCTCATATAAGGACCCTAAATATTTTGGCTACTAAGTATACCAAATCGCAGTCAACTTCTGGGTGGGTACAGTCAAGAGTTGAGTTCAAACTTATGGGCAATATATCAAGTCCAAAATTATTCAAGATAACTGAGGACAAATAGACTGGTAAACTCCATAGAACCCCAGACAAATTCATAATTTGTGAATCTCTAAGACCAAATGAAAACAATTAAGCCTAAATAAGAACCCCCAATATACAATCGTACTACTACAAACTGTCAAGCCTCAAAGGGATAATCTTTGTCTCTCTCCCAAACGAAACCTCGTGCATAACCCCTGTGTGAGAGGGGGATCCAAACTATGCTTATATGAAAATTGGATTCACTCTCCCTATCAGAAGATTCTAAGTTCATCTTGAATGCTTTGAAGGATTATTCTCACAACCTATTCCAAAGCACTAGTTCTAGTCTATTGTGGGTGTAATGATCTTAAAAAATAAAAGCTTCTAGATTGATTTTAATTAGCGTTTATTTTAATGGTTGTTCGTTACACAAAGGTGGATGGTAGTGAAACTTGATGATGTTTGATACTTGACTCCAAAAGAAGATGAAAAGAATGAGATGCAAAAAATTTATGTTCAATGAACTTGTATCTATGGGAAGGAGAAGAGTTTATTTTTTCGTTCACTAACAAGAACTTAAGAATGCAAAATTTTATGTGATTTCATTCTCAAAAATAATCCAAACATTGCCAAATTAAAAAGAAAACCTTTCCAAAATCCAAAAACGAGTGCAAAAGTATTTCTTTGTTTGAGTGCAAATGTAAACTGAAAAGTTCGTCTAATGCTTTTTTATTTACTTCACTACTATGATTCTTTGGAAAAGAAGGAGAAAAATTACACAAACAAAGACACTCTCAACAATATGAGACTAAAATAAGAACACAATATTTACTAAAAAAAAACACCAAAAAGAAACAATCACACTTAATAGTCTTCTAGAATTGAGTAATAGATCACAGACAAATTAAACAATGCTAAGTTCAATGGATTTCCTAAAACTATCCAATCAATTAGATAATTGAAAAAAAGCAGTAAAGAGAAACCAAGATCGACAAAAAATGGTTAATTTTGCAATACGAAAAAGAACCAAAAACTCAATTAAGACAAAAGAATCGAAAAAAGAAAAGATTGAGTCAAACAAAGAATAAGATCTCATAGAACATGATCTAAGTCAAAAAAATATACCAAATGAATATGCCCAACAAACAAACAGTCATCAAATTTCCGAAGTAAGAAAAAACCGACGCTCTCGTAGTAACAAAATCAGAGCACTACAACACTCTCTAATACACTCTATGGGAGTTTCGATCAAGCATCCAACACTTGACTTACAATTGGAGAGGGCACTAATCATGAGACAAGTTTAAAAAACCCAGAAAAAATAAAACTCAGGAGAATTCGACTAGAGGCTCTATAAGACAACTTTATCCAGGATGAAAAATATGTATGGATGAAAGAAGATTAGAAAACAAGATCTAAAGATAACAAAAAGGCAAGGAAAACTCAAGGAAATAACCAAAACTGAAGTTTTTGTTCCCCAGTGGAGTTGCCAATTTATGTTATGGAGTAATTCCCCTATGGATAGGTGAATTCTCC
Organism: Picea glauca; assembly: GCA_000966675.3. Lineage (NCBI taxonomy): Eukaryota > Viridiplantae > Streptophyta > Pinopsida > Pinales > Pinaceae > Picea > Picea glauca. Next base: position 7,689 of record JZKD02S1300229.1, on the reverse strand, counting down.
ATGGATGATTTTAGGGGCTAAATTTCGCTCATGGGCTAATTTTCCATGGTTTTTCCCAAAAACATATTCACTATTCTAAAAATGATTCGCCCAAATTCTATAGGATTTAAAATTATTTTACCTTAAAAATCGCCAAAATTTTATACAAACTATATAAAATCCTTTAGAAATTTGAATATTTTTACAAACATATCGCCAAACATTTATAGTTGTCATAAGAGGGATTAGTAAGATTCACCAAGGTTTCTACATTTTAAAAGAAATTTCCATCCTTAAAATCATCACTGGAATTCTCCCTTGGATTCTAGACCCCTAATATCAAGACAAAAATCATACAAGTGGACACTAACATCCCTTTGAATTCGATTAAAATAATCAAGAGAAAGATATGGAAGAAAGTGTGATGCACCTTATTTCATATTTCATCCTCACAGTTCCTAATACGATATTGATCTCCAAACTCTTCAGCACTACTCAATACCTGTAATGCAAAGGAACAACAAAAAGACAAGGAACTCCTACTCTATAAGATTAGACTAATAAAATTCATCTATTAAGATCGACAAGCACATGCAATAATACACAAGCTTTTAGAGAATATGTCAAGTAATATTGATGATAACTTTATGTATATATACTTACAATCATGGATGGTGTTGCAATAGCCTCTCCAAGTCCTCTTCATCCAACCCCTTGCTCGAAAGATCCACAATCAGAATGACAATTCTTTTGTTGATTATTTTCCCCCTTGTTCACCATGAGAATGTCCCCATTTATAGGCATTGAGAGGCTTAACCACCTAGGTTATATTTGGGATTAGTTGAGGATATGAATCCTTCAGTTGTGATATCTCCCTTAGATGCATCCTAAGGGTTAGATTCAAGCCAAACCAACTCGAATCATCCATAGGTTTCCTCAGAGAAAAAGGGGATTTCTTCCCAATATTTTCTCAACTAATTCAGTGCTCCCTTGTAATGGGACATAGACAACTACAACACTCCCTTAGAGATAGGCAAGTAGCGCTAGCACTCCCTACATATGAGCAGGGGAGCATCGATCTTCCAAGAGTCGTCAAGATGACCAATTCTCATAGAAAAACACTTTGCTTCGTCTATCAAATGATGGGACTTCTTCTTCCATGATGTTTAACATGTTGTTTCAAGTGTTTTCATGTTGTCGTTCGTGATGCGAAAATTACATGAAAAGAATGCGACACTTGCGACAACAGTGCGACACTTAAGCCAATGAGAATGTGGCATTATTGATGTGAGGAATTTTGACATGTAACACCTACATATTCAATGTGCATAAAGAAAATTCAAAGATCTCACTAGTAAGCGCCAACCAAGACAATAAATTGATTAGTTCCAGTAAGAAATAAGAGTAAATGTGTCTTTAGAGGGGTGTACTAAAGAGCATAAATATCATTTGGAGGATTTTCTACATGAATACAATAGAGTGTTCTAGGAGCCTAAAACAATACCACCCAAGAGGGAAATGGAGCATGAAATACATTTATTTCCAGACTCTTGATTGCTAAATATTGGAATGTAAAGACATTCCATTCTAGCAGCAAATGAAGTGAAGAAATAGCTACACCAGTTGTTGGAGCATGGTGTGATTTGAAAAATCACCTCACCTTGTGTGTCACCTATCATAATTATACCAAAGAAGGATGGTACTTGTTTAATGTGTATCGACTATAGAGCATTGAACATGATTACACTCAAAATTCCATACCCTCTGCCAATGATTAATTCTCTATTATATCAGCTGCAACATGGAAAATATTTCACTAAGTTGAATCTCAAATCAGGATACCACCAGGTATGCATCAAGGAACAAGACAAATGGAAGACTTCCTTCAAGACAAGGAAAGTTTTGTATGAATGGTTGGTCATACCATTCGGTTTATTTAATGCACCAACTACATTTATGAGACTAATGAGTGATATAGTATGCCCATATCTAGATTCATTTGTTATAGTCTATTTCGATGAAATATTGTTTTATAGTGCTACCTGGGAGGATCACATCTTACATCTCATGTAGGTGTTAGAGAGTTTCAAGAAGCACCAACTGCTATCTAACCTCAAGAAATGTGATTTTTCCTAGCATTATTTGGTGCATTTAGGGTATGTGATCGGTTGAGGGGAGCTCAAGATATATCTCACAAATATGAAGGTCATCATAAAATGGCCAGCTCTTACAAATGTCGTTTAAGTTAGGAGTTATTTTGGGGTAGATTAATACTTGCACAAGTTCATAGCTTCATTTTCAATAGCACCATCACCACTCCACGCCATAACAATGAGTCTTAAAATTTTCCAATGGGGAAATAATCAATAGAAGGATTTTGATGACATGAAAATAAATATCATTCAAGCACTAGTTCTTGCATTAACAAACTTAAAAAATCCTTTCAAAGTGAATACAAATGAAAGCAGATATGTCATGGGAGTAGTTTTAATGCAAGGAGGAAGGCCTATATGCTATCATTTTGAAATATTTCATGGGGAAGTTCTCAACTACCCTACCTATCAAAAGGAACTTTATGCCCTGGTTCAAGCTATCAAGAAGTGGAAACACTATTTAATGGGAAAGAATACCATCATCCACACAAATCACCGATCACTATAGTATTTGTAGGCACATAGTAAGCTACAACAAACCAGACATTACAAGTGGATGGTATTTTTACAACAATTTCATCTAGTCATAGTGTATAAGAAGGGTATCACAAATAGGTTGGGAAACATTCTTTAAAATTCTCCCACATCCAATATTACAAATTTGGGAACTTTGAGGCACATGGATAATTTTACCTATGACAGATATAGAGAATCATACACAAAAGATGAGGAATTTTGTGAGATATTTTAGCAACTACCTACACAAATTCATATAGAATAAGGTGATGAAAAGGTTGACTATCATTTCCAGAATTGTTTACTTTACAATCTCGATAAGTTATGTCTCCCTAAAGGTGAACGACTGCATCTTGTTAGAGAGGATCACTCCTCCAAGATTGCAGGACATTTTGGTGTTGGGAAGACATTTTCCAAATTACAAAGGTATGTGTACTGGACCAAAATGCAAGAAGATGTAGCACAGCATATAAGAGGATGTATACTTTGTTGTACCAACAATCCCAGTAAGAACAAGCAAGGCCTATACCATCCCTTACCTGGACCCATTCGACCTTTTGAAATCATTTCCATGGAATTTGTGGGAGTTTTACCAACAAACAGGAAGGGACATGACTATCTATTTGTGATAGTTGAAAGGTGAAAAAATATGTGCATTCTCATGCATTTTAAAAATACCATCAAAGGAAAGGAAGCAACAAACAAGCTATTTGAACAAGTCTAGGTGCACTTTGGGATACCAAGGAGCATCATCTCATATAGGGATATTAGATTTGTTAGTACATTTTGGACTACATTATGGGAGAATATGGAAACTAAGTTAAAGAGGTCTACAACATTCCATCCAAAGACAAGTGGGAAAACAAAATTCATCAATAGGACTTTTGGTGGAACTTTTGAGGGGTTATAATCAGAAGCATCCGAAGACATGGAATGAAAATTTGATCTACATACAACACTCTTATAATAGAGCATTCCACACTTATACTGGTAAGACACATTTTGAAACATTTTTGGGGTATTCACCACCTTCACCCTTGGATGTTGTATATGGAAAACAAGGAGGAGTGAGGGAGGACCGCAAAGGAGATGCATTACAAGAGGAAAAAATTGTTAAGAAGATTAGGCAAATCCATTTGCAAGTATATGATACATTGGAGAAGTCATGAGAGCAATACAAGCCTAGACATGATCAACACAAAACCGAGAATTCCTTCAAAGTGAGAGATAGAGTTTGGTTACAGCTAAATAAGGAAATACTAAAGGGTCCTAGTAAGAATATCAAGGCTTTGTGGTATGGAACTTTTAAGATATTGGATAACGTGGGAGATAATTCCTATAGACTCAATATACCCACACACATGCACATTTACTCAGTAATGAATGTGGAGAATCTCAAACTCTACGATCCTTCCATTTTGGATCAAGAGGAGGAGAGGGTAGTACCTTCCATAGAGGACATAGCACCATATGCTCAATAAAAGTTAGTATATGACCAAGTTTTGTAGAAGCAGTCCAGAACTACAAAACCAAGGAAGTATGACCTTTACCAAATTGGGTTTAAAGGACAACTTCCAAGTAAAGCAAAGTGGTACTCTAGGGAAAAGGTAGAGGAAAGATTTTCTCACCTCATTCAATAAATATTTATGGGACCAAAATCCTCCCTAAATGGGAAGGTATGATCTGGATTGGATCATTATATTATTTTTCATATTTTATGGGTGAAAAAAGTTGGAAGAATTAACTTGGAAATCCATTTTAGCAATTGGCCCCAATTTGGAAATTTGGGTCCAAAAAATAGTCCAAAATATTCCAAATCAATTTTTAGGCATCAAATGACATATTCTTATGGTCTAAACCTTATTGTGGAGAAAACGACTATATTCTACACATTGATACCTTTCCAACAGTGCAAGAACTGCCTCAATCATAGTTCATATGCAAAAGTTATGCATCTCGCAAGTTGACCTACCATATTAATCACTATGGTGCGAGTGGATGCCATGTCATCCACCATTACTTAAGCATGTGGGGATATCCATATACTGGATTTTATAGAACATTCTAGAAGGTCCAAACCTAATCACTAATTAAGGCTTGAGGAAGTCAATAACCTAACCCTAAAAGACTATTAAGGAGGAGAATCGGTTCCACTCTTTAACATTGTATTTTGTTCCATAATTGAGTAGACCACCTAGGAGTGATATTGTGAGAAAAAAAAAGAGGAGAGATTATGTAGCAACCATAGAGGCCATAGTATCAAAGGAAACTCCAAAGAGAGTGTCTCTTTCTTTGTATGTAGCTGAGTTTTCTCCCGTATTAGGCTTCTGAGGTCATATATTGTGTTTAATTGTGAATGGTGTGTGAGTATATATTTCTATTCTCTATTTTCACATTTTATGTAATTCATAGAATTTAAGCAGAAAATGGGTAATTAAAGAATATTATATCTAAAGAAAATTAACCTTCAGAGTAAATATTTCAGTATTTTATTATATTTCACAAATTAAGATTAATATTAAATCTATATTAATATCAAACTTATGTTAGAGGACCAACCTTCCATCATTGATATACTTTCTAGAATTCAATTTTGATTTTTTGGAAACTTCAAATTTAGCATGAGCTATAGCATGTTTATTATGTATCATAGAAATATATAAGATCATCTTTTAATGAGTCTAATATAATAGGTTTTTAAACCTCTGTTCATTCATATATAATTATTATTATTCTTCATTTTTCTAAATTATTATTTTTCATCAATTTAAAAATATTTTTTTAAACTAAACATCTTATAATTTTTCTTGTGTCATATCATATCATATCATCCCATCTCTCTTCAAATTGTTTTAGATGTAAAAATGTAAAATAACAAGTCCATATTTACAATAAAGATATTATTGAGATAATAATTCAATATGAAGAGGACCAAACACTTCTTAAGATATATAATTAGTCTTTAATAGGTTATTAAAATGAATAATGTTTCAAAATTCAAAAGTTCCACGTTTATATGTTTATATGTTTACATTGTTGATATGTTCCAACCATGGCAATTAGGAAATAATGAAATATCAATCATTGAGTGCATGCATTGCTTTCAACAATGATATAACACAAAACAATATGGCATATTGATTTCAATGATGACATTAAAATAATGTTTTAGAGTAAGAAGGGATTTGAGATGATTTCAACAATGACATAACTCAATACAATAGGGTACACTTATTTTAGAAATGGTACAATGAAAAATGATTTAGAACAATTAGTTACATTGATTTAAATAATGAAATAATGAAAAACAATATGCATTGATTTATGTGATGATACAATAAAAAATGAATTAGCATAATCAAGTAGTTGTATTTATGTTAACAATGATATAAAATAAAGCAATAAGGTGCATTGATTTCAATGATAATACAATGAAAAATTATTGAAGAAATTATACAAAGAAAATTAATTGTGTATATTGATTTCAACTCTGATACTGCAATGAAATGGATAAATCATGTATATTTATTGATTTCAACTATGAGATAGTGTATTCACCATCTTTATCATTAACATTGCTATTTTATTACTATTCAGGTTAATCCTAGTGTAACTTTTAAATGATAGTGAATAAATTTCAAAGGACCAAATTCATCTAAAACATATACATATAAATATTGATGATGATTTAAAGTTTTCAAATAGTTGTACCTAGGATCCATCTTAAGTGCAAATCTATTATGAGCCAAGAGTAATCAAATTCCTTAGGCTGCAAACTTCTCCTTAAGTTTTGCACTCAAAAAAATGTTTGCACCTCAAAAGATTTAATCTCTCTACATATGATACATCCAAATCTACTCTAATATAATTATGTTAATTAATCATTCTTATAAACATTAGTAGTTAATAAATTTCAAAGAATCAAATTTATCGAAAACATATACATATACATATTGATGATGATGATGATTTAAAGTTTTCAAGTAGTTATACCTAGGATCCATCTTCACTGCAAATCTATTATGAGCCAAGACTAATCAAATCCCGTTCTAGGTTATCACCAATTTGAGAAGAGGTGTATGATTTTATTTAAAACTAGTACATCATTTAAATAACTGCTGGTTAATAGCATTTAATATTTTAATTTATGTTAATCACTTAAGTGGCAATCAGTTAGTTATCAAAGTAAATTTTAAATATGATTAAGTAAATGTAAAAAAGTAAACACATAAAGGGATTGCTAAGAAGTTAATCATTGAAATCACAACCATTTATTTTTTGTGAATACTAAAAATATTCCAGCCATATTTAATCATGTCCATAAAAAACTTATTAAGCACTAAACCCCAATTAAATCTGCTCATTATCAATAAATGTACATGTAATGAAATCTCTTAACAAAACTGTGACCCCAATTAAATCTGCCCATTATCAATAAATGTACATCTTTCCTAATGAAATCTCTTCACAAAACTCTTAACAAAACTGCGAGTAGGATACCTGAGCCACAATATCTCAAGCCTGAAAGAAATACGACCATCTTCAATGACGTCGGAGTTTGAAAACATTGCGATAAAACCAGACACTTGCCTCAAGGACGAAACTAGAAAGAGATGTCCTAGTAATCATAGGCCATATCGATTTCTCCGATACTAAGTCTCCCGTAATATTATGTTCCGCTTGTCTACAAACACGTGCTTCTGTGTACACCCTCCCATGTTTGCAGAAGTAGCCTTTATCAGGAGCACAATGCGCATCTTCTGAGCACACGCATAGTCCTTCCAGAGCACATCCATCCTTCTTTATGATCACTCCCGCCTGTCCTATTCCCAGAACACCGTCCGTCCACTCATTGGAAAAGAGTCCGTTAGAATCGTATTTGGTTTTGGCTAACAGAAAGGCCTCGTATTTGCTATATTTTTTCATGACCCCATCAAATGCAATGTTTCGGTTCTTTCCCCAGTGAGGCCTACCTCCATATTTCACGAGAGCCATTTGCTCAATTTCCTCCAACACATCTTCATCCAGTCTGGGGGTGTTG
>JZKD02S1300218.1:0-11955 GCA_000966675.3 Picea glauca | reverse complement strand
TGATACATATAAAGAAGCATACATATAATATGAGTACTTTAAAGAGGTGTTTCAGTAGCTACAAGGAAAAAATTGTGTAGAATAAGGTGATGGCAAGGCTAACTATAAACTCTAGGATGGTTTCTCTACAAGATAGACAATATTTGTGTTCCTAAAGGTGAAATATTGCAACTTATCAAAGAGGTTCACACCTCCAATTTTTCAAGGCATTTTGGTGTTGGGAAGACAATGGAAAAATTACAAAGGTATGTGTATTGTCCTAAAATGCAAGAGGACGTTGCTCGATTAGAGGATGCATACTTTGTTGTACTAGCAAACCTAGTAATAGGAAGCAAGGTTTATACCATCCCTTACCTATACCTACTATGCCATGGAAGATAATATCAATGGGTTTGATTTGTAAATTACTATGGATATTCCATTGGAATAGTTCATCACAACATATCTTATAATATTTTGATCTATAAACTACCATGGATATTCCACTAGAATAGTTCGTCACCACATATCTAATAAAATATTGAAATCTTTACTATTAAGGTTGATCTCTTTTAGATATCTAGAATATTTAGTTACTGATAAAATAAATAAAACACAAAAAAATTAGAGAACAGTAAAACACATTCACACCATCCACAAATAAACACAAGATATGATATGGGAAACCCAATACAAGAGAAAACCTGGCTAGAAGGTAAGGCCGCTCTGCTCTCTTTTCTCTAGTAAAGAAATAATGCAGGTACAAAGAAATAGGCACTCTCTGTGGAGGTTCCTTTGACCTGTGGCCTGTATGGATGCTATATAATATCTCCTCCTTTGTTATGCTCACAGAATGCCACCCTCAAATGTTTTTCTCAGCCATGGAACAAGATACAATGCAAAACAATGGAACCCCTTCTCTTCTTAGTGGCTCGGTATATAACATAGCCCAATAGCCATCTAGGGATAGGTTTTTGACTTTTTCAACCTTCAATTTTGATAAGGTTTTGGAACTTCTAGAATTTTCTTAGAAAATCCAGTATGTGGTTATCCCCACACGTCTAAGTAATGGAGGTTGACATGGCATCCACTCACACCATGGTGATCAATATGGTAGGTCAACTTGCGAGAGACATAACTTTTTCATACGAACTCCAATTAACGAACAGTCTGCATTGCTGGAAAGGTATCAATGTGTAGAATTTAGAAAATTCATGCATAGCAAGTTGTGGACAAAAAACATGTCGTTTGATGCCTCAAAATGGATCTAGAATATTTCTGACTATTTTTTGGACCAAAATTTCCAAATTTGAACTAGCCACTGAAATAGCCTTGCAAGCTGATTCCTCCAATTTTTCCACTCAAAAAGTAGTGATATAGATGAAAAATAATATAATGATCCAATCCGGATCATATTTCATAACCTTTTACTATGCAATGTTTTGTCTTAGATTGTAGATTTTTAATATTACTAATTTAACAAAAAACATACTGAAATATGTCAAAACTAAATGAAAGAGATAAAAAATAACACACCATCCACACAATATTTACCCTAGGAAAACCCAATATGGGAAAAACCCATATATAAAGTGAGGCATATGCTCTTCTCTTTTCTTCTTAGTTATGAAATGCAAATACAAACAAAAGGGAATTCACTATGGAGATGTCATGGATATTGTGGCCAATATGGATGATACAATCTCTTATACTTCTTCTATTCTACTTCAATATTAAGGTTTTTGTATGCCTCAACCCAATTAATGTTAGGGTTTTGGATCCTTTAGAATATTCTTGAAAGTCCACAGGTGACTAGCTCCACATGTGTGAGTAATGGAAGCTATTATGGCATCCACTAGATACTATGGTGGTCGAAAGTTATGCGAGAGGAACAACTTTTGCTAAATTTCATGTACAAACTCTCATTGAGGTGATGTTTGCACCATTGGAAAGATCTTGAAGTGTAGGATAACATCAAGAGGATACAAGATATGATCGCAAAGTTTTTCCCCTAAAATGACTATTTAAGGCCTCAAACAAACTCCAAAAGGTTCTGGACCCCAAATCTCCAAAGTGAGTCCCACCCCTTAAATGAGACATATAAATCGATAGCTCCAATTTTCCCACCCATAAAGTACCAAAATATATGACAAAGTATATAATGATCCATTATGGATTAGATTTCATAGGTGGTTTGTGTAGAACTAGGAAGGGACATGATTATCTAATTGTAAGATGTGCATTCATATGCCTTGTAAAGATACCGTCAAGGGACAAGGCACAACAATCATGTTCTTCAAAAAAATTTGGGTGCACTTTTGGATACCAAGGAGCATTGTCTTAGATAGAGATATTAGATTTCTTAGTGCCTTTTGGGATATACTTTGGGAGAATTTGGACATCAACTTGAAGAGGTTGATAGATTTCCATCCATAGATAGATGGGAAAACAAAAGTAGTGAATATGGCATTGGTTATATAATTTTGAGCGGTTACATTCAAAAGAATCCAAGGATTTGGGATGAAAATTTGATTTATATTTATCACTCTTATAATACAGAAATATGCATTTCTACCAATAAGTCACCTTTTGAAACTTGCTTTGGGAATTTTCCACTTTTTCTCTTAGATGTCATATATAGATAGCAAGGAGGAGTGAGGGAAGAAACCACAAAAGAAGCATTGAAAGGCTAAGAAATTCATTGATAATATCATGCAGATCCATTTGCAGGTACAAGACACATTAAATAAGTCACAAGAAAAGTACAAGGCCCAATGTGATCAACATAAAATTGAGAAAAAATTTAAGGTGGTATATTGGGTTTGGTTGCATCTAAAAAAAGAAATGTTATAAGGTCCTGGAAATAACATCATGGCTCTATGGTATGGTCCTTTTGAAGTGTTGGAGAAGGTGGGTGATAATTCCTACACACTCAATCTACCCCCATATATGTGTATTTACTCAGTAGTGAATGTGGAAAATTTGAAAATCTATGAGCCTTCCATGTTGGACCAGGAAACTAATGAGCAAGTCTTACTTACCATAGAGGAATTAGCACCAAAATCTCATGCAAAGTTAGCAAAATATATAGTTTTGCAAAAAATGTATAGGACAACTAGATGGAAGAAAATTGAACTCTGGTAAGTTGGGTTGAAATGATATATAAATTGTCATGGATATTCCAATGGAAAAATTTCTCACAACATATCTTATACTATTATTAAATCTTATATTATGCAACTTATTTACTTATATCCCAGACTAGTTATTACTAGCTTATTGCTCAGATTTATGAAAAAATTGAATTTGAAAATGAAAGAAAAAAGGAATATACACACCATCCACACAAATGAACACAAGATGTATCATGGGAAACCCAATATGGAAGAAAACCAAGCTCGAAGGTAAAGCCTATGCTCTACTATCTTTTCTTCAATTATGAATAACAAGTACAAAGAAATGGGCACTCACTATGGAGTTTCCTTGACACTATGGCCTAAATGGTTGCTACAGAATCTCCTAACTCCTTTTTTATGCTCTCAAAATACCACTCCTATATGATATTCTCAACTATGGAACAAGTACAATACAAAAGAATGGAACCCCTTCTCCTCTTAGTGGTCTAATATTTAACATAGCTCGATAGCCGTATAGGGTTAAGGTTTTGAATTCCTCAACCCTCAATTAGTGATCATGTTTGGGCCTTCTAGAATCTTCTTGAAATTCCACATGTGGCTAGCCCCATATGTGTGTGTAATGGGGGTTGACGTGGCATCCACTCGTACCATGGTGGTCAACAAGGTACGTCAACTTGTGAGAGGCATAATTTTTCATACAAGCTTCGATTGAAGAAATTTTTTCACCGTTTGAAAGGTCTCAGATTGTAGAACACCATTGAGGGTGTAGGCACAAGTTTTGGACACCATAACCCCCAAAAAATCCATTTAATTCCTCAAAATGGCTCAAGAAGGTTCCTAACCCCAATTTTCCAAACTAGGACCTTCCACTAAGATGACCATGCAAGTCGATTCCTCCAATTTATTCCACCTAGAAAGTACCAAGATAGATAAATTATATGATGATCCAATACGAATCATGAAAGGACAATTTCTAGGTATTGAGGCCAAATACAATACCTGATCAGATCTGAATGTCTCTCTCTATGTCGAACCTCACCCACCCGATCCACTAAGATGTTCTCATTAACTTAATAGATATACTCTACTTGATGGATCTTCTTTCTTGGGCTTGGATGGTTATCCTGCTCCCCTGCTCTTATCTCTTGTTTTAATCTATTCTATTATGGGATACTTGACAACTCCCTTGTATACTTGAGATATCCCCTTTATTTGTCTTGGAAAAGGAAGGCAATTTCCACCTAGCTTTCCTATCTATATCTCTATAGCTTCCTATCTATCTAAACCTTCCTAGCTCTCTTTACTATCAATATCCCCTAGCTTCCTACTTTCACTAGCCAACTATACCTCCCACCAACACCCGCATACAAATAACTGAATAGATTTCATTTACTATAGGGATTTTCACAATGACCCACTCGAATGAAAATATTCAGTGTGCATTGAGGACACCCGCGAGCCCGACAAGATAGCAAGGGGAAGCTACCCACCTTCCTTATTTGATTATTGGGGGTGAATTCTTTCTTTTGAGAGCGTAGGTAGGGTAAAGAAGGCTCAAGCCCAACTTCAATAGGTGGGCCACTACACTACTATATTGGATTAGTCTCATCAGTAGTTTCAAACTTATTAGTGCGAGCTTCAATGGAACGATAGTTCCTTAGCCCCCCCTCAAGCAAGACTTAGACTTATTTCGTCATTCAATCTTGAATTCACTTGAGGTAAAACAACAACCCCTTCCTTATATAATAGTGGGGCGATGTAGGTTTGAATACCTTGACCATTAGTCCCCTCTAGAGACAACCATTTTGATCTCCTCGGACTTTTGAACCTACCTAAGCAAGCACCTAGCTGCCTCTCCTATTTAAGGGGCTTTGGACTTTTGACCTCATTTACCCTATAGAGACAACCATTTTGATCTCCTCGAACTTTTGAACCTACCTAAGGAAGTGCCGACAGAGGGGGGGGTCAAATGGTCAACTTTACATGGATAATCTGTTCTTTTTCCCATCCATATGACTAACATCAATCTAATTAATTTGGTGAATTAGGACATTTACGGACGTTCTACGAGCACTTCTAGGTATTGAGGCCAAATGGTACTCTAGGGAGAAGATAGAGGAAAACTTCCCTCACCTCCTTTAGTAAAATCTTTTGGGGACCAAAAGCCTCCCTAAATTAGGAGGTGTGATCCAAAAATGGATGATTTTATAATTTGGCATCTATTTTGATACTTCCTAGGTGTAACAGTGAGAGATATTGGCTTACATGGTCCATTTTAGAGGTAGGTCCCACTTTGGTGATTTAGGGTCTAGAAACTCCCAGAGCCTGTTTAAGGCCTTAAACAATAGTTTTTTGGGTCAAATCTTTGTGAACAAAGTTGTAGCCTCACAACATTTTTTTAAACATCAAGAGATTTCCAACGACACAAAGATAATCTCAATGAGAGTTTGTATGTGGAAGTTACGTCTCTTGCAAGTTGACTTATCTTCTTAACTATTGTGATACCGAGTGGATGCCATGTCAACTTCCATTACTCACACATGTAGAGATAGTGACATGTGGACTTTCAATATGATTCTAGAGGGTCCAAAACCCTAACCCTAATCAGGCATTGAGGCATGCAAAAGCCCTAACCCTAGCCATGTTAAATGTTGCACTGCTAGAAAATGAAGGGATTCCACACTTATTGTATTGTTTGTTGTTCCATAGTTGAGTAGAGTATTCGAGAGTGGGATATTGAAGTAGAACAAAGGAAGTAGAAGATCCTATAGTAGCCATATAGGCCATAGTGTCCATGACAACTCTATTGTGAGTGCACTTTCTTTGTATTTGCATTTCATAATTGAGAAGAAAAGATGAAGGCATAGGCCTCACCTTATAGTTGGGTTTTTCCCATATTGGGTTTTGGTAGACTACATCTTATATTCATTTTATGAATGGTGAGTTATTTGCTTAGCTTGTTTCATTTCAATTTCAATTTATTTTGGTATTTTGTATACTAAGTTAGTAATATTAAATATAAAATTTAAAGTAAAACATTGGATAATAAGAGATTGTAGAATATTGTAAGATCTGTTGTTGTGATGAACACTTCTAGTAGAATATCCACAATAATTCATAAATCAACTACAAGATTAGAAGATGATTATTTTGCCTTTTTAGAAATTCACTTGGTTCTATCAAGGCACTTGTGGCTTATGCAAACCAAAGACACTTAACCCTCTTCCTTGACCTTTACCAACAACTTACTGTAAGCTAGTACCCCATAACACCAACATAAACCAAGTTGATTACTTCTTACTTACAACCCTCTTAAACATCTTCATTGTTCCCCATCTCATTAGACTTATACTTTACAATGATTTTTTATTTTTCCTTCTTTAAAAAATGTATGTACTTGAGCCTTCTCCCTCTTGTCTTCGTAGTCCATTAGTCATCTTGGACATTTAGGTGAACAATAATGTTTAGATCGCTGAGAATTTCATTATAAAAATCTATTATAATTTTATCATTGGAGGCCATGATCGTTTCACTTTCTAATAAACCGCTTTAAAACTTATTATAAGATGGTTTGAGCAAAATTAATTAGGGTTTCAATGGAGTTCCTTCGTGTCTGGCTTTTACTATTCGTGTCAGAGATTTTTAAGTTGAAAAAATACCCTAAACGGTTTGAACACACTTCGATACGCGCATCGCGACGGTGGATGCGCGTTTCCATGGAAAAGGCCGTTTAACTGTTCAAGCTAAGCATCCATTGTCGGACTCCATTGCGCAGTCCAAGGGTTGATTGATCCTAAAATTATGGCGTCATTTTTCAGGTTATCATCTCTTATGCAACTTTTGACTTTGAGGCAGTCGGCAATCTACATTATTATTTAAGCAATTTCGTGAGAACTTCTCACCGGACTGAACAACCAGCAAAATTTATTGTCGGATACGAACTTAATTGCTCTACTGATTGCACTTTGACTACGACTCCATTGTAGAGAAAGCGAGAAACCAACTTTTATATGACACGTAGAATGACGTTAAGTCTGCTCAAATCTCGAAGCTACTGTATTTAGGCAATTAATGTCCGGACCATACATAACTCAAAATATCCCTCTGAAAAAGCTGCGGTACCCCCAAAGCGATATTCCCTCGTGTTTGAAATTTTAAAAATAATAAGTAGCCGACATTTTATCTATATGCTAAAATATAATAGTGCCAAAGGGTTTCAGTAGAGTGTACTGTAGCGTGTATCATTCTGCCACCGAGGTAATGTAACGTGTATCGCCGAGGTTCAAATTGTGATTTTTGAAGATGAGGCAAAAATGCAAATCCTAAGCGCCTGTGCCTGCGGAGGCGATTACCCATCCAATGGATCTTCCTCATTTTCCTTCATCAACTGTACTTGTGCAACATTTTATCACATGACACCGGAAGGATGAAAAATTAAGTAATATCTATTAATGAATTCTATCCAGTACTAAACAACAGAGTAAACTGCCCACTCAGCTAAGTAATATCTATTTGTGAATTCTATCCAGTACTAAACAACAGAGTAAACTGCCTACCCAGCTATCCCACACAGTGGGATAATGATCACTCAATTTTTATCTCAAAAACTTTTTCCAATGATGGATCACATTGGATTGTTCCGAAAAAGTTGAAAATAAAAAACCAATAAGATGAATCTGAAAGAACTACCTCATCAAACCAAGTCTTTTATAGGGTTTTTTAATTACAATTTTGTTATAAATTTTAGCAGTTGTAACAGCAACAATTTAGAATTGTACTTTTTTTAAAGCTATAAACTGTGATACAAGAGTTGTGTAAATGTTCTTTTGAATTCATTTTTTGTAAATCCAGGTTTTAGAGGATTAACGGCCTGATTAACCAGTAACAACCGATTAAACGGCCTGATTAACCGTTAACAACAGATTAAACGGCCTATTGATCGTGTATTTGATTATCGGAGGACGGTTTGACTTAAAATATAGGGAATGCGAAGCATATAGGGTTGACGCACCCCACCGTTCTCCTTTTTAGAGGAGAGACGGTCAGAAAACAATGATTTACTTCACTTGATTTTCGTGAATATATGATATTTTATAGTGGGCGCCATAGGGAATGTAGAAACTAGGGGCAGGTTGTTTGTCCTAGGCTATTCTATTCTGCTCCAAAATTTACATGAGTAAATTATAAATATGGGTTCAAAAGGTCCTAGTTATCCACCGACACTTGGTATAATTTATATCTTGATATTTGAGCATTCGTTCGGTGCAAGATTTCTCAACATCCTACGTTCCTCCTGCACACGGGTTTGACTTAATTGTATTAAAAAAATTGAGTAGAAATGTTCAATTGCTTTGGAATAAAAGGGAGAGCAATATGTCATTCCAAAGAGTGGTCTCTGAAGAATTTCAGGCGCAGCAGCAAAAGCGAGAGTAACGGAGATTGTTTGATATTAAATCCAATGAAGATATCAGGTCATGAAGAAAGAGCAGGAAATTGTGTCAGAGGAAGCAATTTCAATTTCAATTATGTGGGAACGCAGCAGCAGACGCGTCTGTCAACCAAGGCAACAAACAGCGGGCATGGAGAAGATTCACCCTACTTTGCAGGGTGGCTTGAGTATGATAGGAATCCATATGACCCACTGAAGAATCCATCTGGAGTTATCCAGATGGGTCTTGCAGAGAATCAGGTAAAGTCCTAAAGCATCTGTGCTTAAATTTGCAGATTTATATTATGTATTAGCAACATAATATTGTGCAGCTCTTTGTTTCTCCACATGAAGTTGAAATCATGGCGTTAACGTTTGTATTGTCCTTGGCTGCAGCTGTCAATTGATATGTTGGAAAGCTGGCTAAAGGAGCATCCAGAGGCATCCATGAGTTTCAACCAGGATGCTGGCACTTCGGTGTTCAGAGAGTTGGCGTTGTATCAGGATTATCATGGCTTGCTCGCTTTCAAGATGGTAACATTAAAAAATTGCAAGCCGAGGATAATTTCGTTTTTGGATTCAAAAGGATTTGTGGGCACGGGTTTTTGCTTTTTGTTTTAATATTTGATCGTTGTAATTGTAGGCTATTGCAAATTTCATGGAGTCATTGAGAGGAAACAAAGTGAAGTTCGATCCTCATCGCATAGTTCTCACTGCAGGAGCAACAGCGGCCAACGAGCTCTTAATGTTTTGCCTTGCAGATCCTGGAGATGCCTTTCTGGTGCCAACTCCATACTACCCAGGGTAAACTATGCCTACTATCCTGGGTATCTTCACATTGTAACGTTTTTGTTCGTGCACATTTATTAAGGAATGGAGCTCCGGCATGATTCCTAGTTAAGGCATGAAGTATTTTGATATCAGTTTCATGGTGTTCATCAAGACATTGTTTGTTAGTGTTTTTTTTTTGAGGGTGGGGGGGCTTTTCCTAGCTTGAGAGTGTTACAAAGCATAAAATATGTTGTTAGTGTCCACTTAAACTAATGTGATTTGTCGATTATGCGTGAAGTCTAAACTATGTTTTTGGAAATTTTGATAAAGAGATGAAAAAACTGATCGCACTTTGCTTTGCTGCAGGTTTGCTAGAGATCTCAGATGGCGGACAGGCGTGGAGATTGTGCCAGTCCATTGCGAGAGCTCAAATAAGTTTCAGATCACCAAATCTGCACTGGAAACAGCTTACAAAGAAGCCCAGAACCAAAATCTAAATGTGAGGGGACTTATCGTAACCAATCCATCGAACCCTCTGGGCACCACGTTAAGTGCCCAGGCATTGAAGAACCTGCTAGCTTTTGTACGAGAAAAGAAAATACATCTAGTGTGCGATGAAATCTATTCAGGATCAGTATTCTCTCCTCCAAACTTTCATAGCGTCTCAGAAATTTTGGCCAACGAGAATCACATATGTGATAATGTTCATATAGTCTATAGTTTGTCTAAGGACCTCGGCCTTCCAGGCTTTAGAATTGGTGCAATATACTCATATAATAACACTGTAGTGACGACAGCTAGAAGAATGTCGAGTTTTTGCATGGTTTCCTCCCAGACACAGCATATGTTGTCTGCTCTACTTTCAGATTCCAAGTTCATGAGCAATTTCGTATCAGAGAATCGTAAGAGACTACGAGAAAGGCATAGCTTCATCGTCTCAGGGCTCCAGAGAGCCGGTATTACATGCTTAAAGAGCAATGCTGGTCTTTTTTGTTGGGTTGATATGAGGCATCTTCTGCCATCACCTGACGTGAAAGGAGAGTTAAAGCTTTGGCAAAGTATATTGGACGAGGTGGGGCTGAATATATCTCCGGGTTCTTCATTCCATTGCAAGGAGCCAGGCTGGTTCCGAGTCTGCTTTGCCAATATGAACCAACTCACCCTGCAAGTTTCATTGGAGCGAATTCGGAGTTTTGTGAATAACCAGAGCACTAGAAAGCTATACCAAGGCGTTTTCCAGCCGAAGGCGTTACGGTACAATAGGAGTGCATGTGGTACTCAGAGAATTACAGTTCTATAGCTGAGTAGATTCAGTAAAAGCATGTACAAAACTGAATAGATTGAGTAACAGCAGTGTACAGTAACATCTATAGATTAATATAAATCCAATGTATTTTTTTCCTTTTAAAAATTTGGGCTTAGCAAAGTCGTTATTTGACGATTTCTATTGACATGTTATGGGATTTTCACTAAGCACCAGGTGGGTTTTTAACAGGACTTTCACTAGGTCTTGGATTTAAGTAACAACGTTCCCACTCTTATATCTCCACAATAAATCCATTGTACTCAATCCCATGTAACGTAATACCATGAAGAAACATGTTCTTCGATATTTAATTCCCAAGGAAATATTGTACTTATTCATATATGTATAAATTCCCATGGAAGAAACACTGTAGATACAATAGGACGTTTATCATTTTGATGTCTGAAAAGTTAATGTACAAGTCATCTTCAAAATAATAGACTGCAATTGTCATAGATGTCTGAGAAGTGCAATTGTCATAGATGTCTGAGAAGTACAGAGAATGGGTTAAAAATGCTCGATAAGAGCTCTTCCTGCTTTTTCAATTATAATTTCCGTATTTTTGTGATTCGATCGAAGAGGGATGATGTGTTAACCAAGCTGTAGCTTGTCTCTAATGAAAGTCAGATTTGATCATAAGTCGCCTCTGTGTTTTTCAGTAGAATTTTGTTTGTACCTAACACGAATTTGGCTGCACCAGTTGTTTGGCTAATATAGACATTACGATTACAATACAAAGTTGCACAAAGATTACTAAGCCAATACTAGCTGAGACCTGCAGAATTGTAGGAAGACCAGACCAGGCCAGACCAGCAAAATGGTTACTTAAATTCAGCGTATGTGCATGAAGGGAATGAATGAGGAACCGTCGCCACACCATGAGGGCGCCTTTATTTATTAATTATTATGCTAACTTAGAGGGCATGCTCCTTGGAGGCGACACTGATCCAAATTATTTTTGCAACACGAAATTTCCCAAAGGTACGTTGTATGGGAGACTCCTTCGCTTCTCTTGCCTTGTTGTGGAAGTGATAATGAGCCTCCATGGACGTAGATAAGGTATCAGTCGTAGGTTTATTTTAATTATTCAAAACATGGTGGGCACTGAGGAGAAGCTTAAGCTGAAAGGAAGGGGAAATAACTTAATAAGTTAACAAAATCATTCTTTAGTCGGAAATTTTCTTAGTTTTGGAAGTTTGAATATGAAATTTTGGTTTTAGGTTTTGGTTAATTACGTTAGATTATATGAAATCTAAACAAAAAAATCGAATTTATCTTTTGAAAAATAAGCTGATAGAGAACTTCATATTTTTCTCATCAAAATGATAATTTAT
>JZKD02S1300207.1:0-11955 GCA_000966675.3 Picea glauca | reverse complement strand
ATTGTCAAAGGTTTCCCATTAGATATGGATGATGCCAACATTGTCACAGACTTGAACATAATACCACTTGGTTCATATGATGTTCTTATTGGAATGGACTAATTGGATGTGCATCATGTTTATATACTTGTGTTTTCCACCATAAGTTGTGCAAGCATGTTATTAGATGTTATGAGGCTAGAATTACATAATTGAGTAAAATTCTCATAATTATTTCACAAGGAAATAATTATTTTGTCACAATTTCATAATTATGAAATATGAATTATTTCATAATTGAGAATACACTCATAAATGAAAATAAAGTTCATAGTGAGTTGGAAAAACCTCATAATTGAGCATGGAATTTGAGAAAAAATCTCATGATAGAGAAAAAGTTCATAATAGGTTGGCAAAAGATCATAATTAAGCATGAAACTTGTGCATGACTTGTAATTTCTTAGTTCACATACCATCAAGCCTATCTATGACTTGTAATTTCTTAGCTCACATGATATCAAGCTATCCATGACTTGTATCCACCTAATTCACTTGTCATGAAGCATATCTCCAATATTGTCTAAAATCCTATAAATAAGAGGTCAAGTCAAGGAGATGAGAGAAGAGTTGGAGAGCGGTTATGCTGGAAAATAGAGAGAGAAGCTCAAGAGGCTAAGGAGGATCATCGGGAACCTGGAACTAGGAGGAGTGCATCTTTCATGACTCAAGGTATGATGATTTGATTGATGTAATGTTATTTATTTATGGACATAGATCTATGGTTTTCCCCTATCCACATTGTTGAATTCAATTGTAGAAGGTGGATTTGATCTCTGCTTGAGTAGATCAGAATAAATCTAGATTATATTTGAATTTCCTAACACTTGTAGGAGTTGTAGGTTGGTATTTTTTTGTTACTAGTGTGCAAGAAGTATATTGTAGGAGTTGGAGCTAGGATATTGAGAGTTGCATCTCCTGGATGCATGAGGACAACCTTCTATCAAAAGGTATTCCATCCTTTCCCTTAGTGTAAACATGTTGTTGTTTTTCCTGGTTTGGGTTTCCATGGTAAAATCTTTGTGCAATGTGCATGTGTGCCATTGTAGCTTTTCTGTTTTATTATTATTATTATTATTAAGAATCTATTTGCAGTAATTAATTGTATAAGATTAAAATCTACATTTGGTATCAGATCAATTATTAGCTTCAGGGGGACGTCTTTGTGGCTAGGGGTTTGGCTCGGGTCTGTGATAAGCCTTGTTATAGTGGGATATCTGTGGTATCATTTATTTAGGTGAAAATAAATGGTGAGCAGTTCGAAAATAGAGATCAAGAAATTTAATGGGCATTGTTTTGAGTTATGGAAGCTCAATATGGAAGATATAATGGTGGACAAAGATCAATGGATCCAAGTAATGTACCTTTAGGAATGTCAACAAAAGACTGGAAAAATTTGGATCGGAAGACGAAGAGAACAATCTAGTTGTGTCTCTCAGATTCAGTGTTACTGAATGTGTTAGTGGAAGGTACGACCAAGGATTTATGGAATAAGTTGGGGAATTTGTATCAATCTAAGTCCCTAGTAAACAAACTATTCCTGTAGAAGAAGTTGTACAACTTGAGGATGAAATATGGAGACTTGATGAAAGAGCATCTGAACACCTTCGATATTATGGTAAGTCAGTTATTATCTTTTTATATTAAGATTTATGATGAAGACAAGTTTATCGATTTATTGTGCTCTTTACCATACCAATGGGATAGTCTGGTTGTGGCCATAGGTAGTAATGCAACTACTTTAAGTATCGATGATGTGGTCTCATCCTTGTTGTCGGAGGAGATGAGGCATAAGAATATGGAAGGAAAGAGAACCGATGCATTATTTGCAAGAGGACACTCCCAGGAAATAAATATATTTAAGTCCTCAAGTGGGAGATCTCAATATAAGGGAAGATCTAAATTTCACGGAAAGTTTGTAAAGTTATGTTGGAGATGTGGAAAAGAAGTGCACTATAAGAAGTAATGTAGATCTAAAAGTGTTGAGAGAGGGAAGGGATTCGATGATGATCCTTCTATAGAAACAAAAACCTCCGTGGGTGAAGGAGGAGATGTGTACTTGGATTCTTCATGCACACATGCATATCATGAGGCATGTATAGTTGACTCAGGTGCATCCTTTCATATGACTCCTCACAAGGAGTGGTTCTGCAAATATGAAAGGTATGCTGGAGGTGATGTTTTCCTAGGTGATGTCTTGACAACCAAAATCATAGGATGAGGGAAAGTCAAGTTGAATCTCATGGATGGAAGGATTATAAGACTCATTGGTGTTCTTCACATCCTAGGATTGATCAAAAATTTGATTTCTGTAAGAAAAATGGACGATGCAGGGGTAAAAATAGTGTTTGAGAAAGAAACCCGCAGGATGGTTCGAGGGGAAATGGTGTTGCTAAAGGGAGTTTGTTTTGGAGCTCTGTATAAGCTATAGGGAAGAACTATTATTGATGGGTGCATTAGTTTCATTATTCCTGAGATTGGAGCCGAAGAAGAAAAAACTCCTATAGCCTCCGGAGAAAAGACTATGTTGTGGCATCAAAGATTGGGACATATCGAAGAAAATGGCCTTTGATTACTACATGGTAAAGGCATGGTTGAAGGTATGTATAACTTCTCTTTGGATTTTGATTTCCATGAACATTTCATATATGGGAAGCATAATCGGGTAAGATTCCCTTCTGGTGCAACGAGGGCAAAGGGAATTTTACAGTTGGTGCACAATGATGTGTTTGGACTTGTGTCGATCCCATCACTGGGAAAATTTGTGTACTATGTCTCATTTATAGATGAATTATCGAGGAATAGATGGTTCACTTCCCCAGGAAGAAATATGAAGTCTTTGACATATTTAAAGAGTTTAAGGATCTTGTGGAGAATTCGACAGAGAATATAATTAAGGTGTTGGGGATGGATAATGGTGGAGAATTCTACATAAATGAAGTATAAGAATTTTGTAAGAAGTGTGGTATAACAAGGTAGAAGGCTATTCCATATACACCTAAGAAAAATGGAGTTGCAGAAAGGATGAACAGGATGATAATGGAAACACCTAGGTGCATGCTCAATGGTGTCGGGTTAGGACAAGAATTTAGGGTAGAGGTAGTGGGTACTACATGTTACTTGGTCAATCGATCACCCTCATTATCATAGGATGATAAGACTCCACACGAGGTATGGATTGGTAAGAAACCGTCTCTGACACATCTTAGGGTATTTAGATGTGATGCCTATGTTCACGTTCCAAAGGAAAACAAGAATAAGCTAGATAAAAAATATGAAAAGTGTATCTTTATTGGGTATAAAGATGGTCTGAAAGGTTATAAGCCTTGGAACCCAGAAACTAAGAAGGTAGTGTATAACATAGATGTGGTATTTAGAGAAATCAAAGATGTTGTCAATTAGGAAGTTCTACCAAGGAAAGAATAACTGAGGAAAATAGAGTTTGAGTTGAAGGTCGATAATGAATTAGAATCTATATAATAACAAGAATCAGAAGAAGAAGATCCTCATACTCCAGTATTGAGGATAACGATTCAAGAAAGAAGACAACCATAAAGGTATAATCCACTTGATTTTTGTTCAAATTTTGCTTTGTTTATTACTGAAGATGATCCTAGAACTATTATAGAGGCAGTGGCTTCAGAGGATGACAAACTCTAGAAAAAGGCCATGGTTGAAGAAATGACAACCTGGACAAGAATGAGGCTTGGGATCTAGTGGAGTTTCCAACTGGAAGAAATCCCATTGGCAAAAAATGGGTGTTTAATAAGAAGTTGAATACATAATACAAAGCTTTATTAGTAGAAAAAGGCTATTCCCAAGTAGAGGGAATTGACTTTGGCGAAATGTTTTTCATCTATTGTCGAGTTAACTTCTATTAGATTTATTTTATCTCTTTTTGTTGCGCTTGATTTTGAAGTAGAATGGATGAATGTGAAGACACCATTCCTACATGGGGATCTGGAGGAAGAAATGTACATGAAGCAACCAAAATGCTTTGCAGTGAAGGGAAAGAAAGAGTTGGTATGCATGATGAAAAAGTCCCTGTATGGGTTAAATCAATCACCGAGGATGTGGTATCAAAAATTTGATACTTATATGTTGGGACTTGGCTTCACAAGGAGAAAAGAGGATCACTATGTGTATTTCAAATTAATCGGTGATCATCTTATTTATTTGGTCTTGTATGTGGATGATATGTTGTTGATATGAAATGACAAGGAGATCATATAGGATGTGAAAACTCAATTGTCCTCTAAATTTGACATGAAGGATCTTCGTGCTGCAAATTTCATTTTGGGCATGGAAATTAAAAGAGATTGGGAAAACAAGAAACTCTAGTTAAATAAGAGGAAATATGTTGAGACAATGTTGCAAAGGTTTAATATGCAAGAATGCAAACCGGTCAAGGTTCTTATTCCCATAGGTGTAAATTTATCTGTAGATTAGTGTCCCAAGACACAAGAAGAGGAAGAGGACATGTCCCATGTTCCATATGCCAGTGTGATTAGTAGTTTTATGTATGCGATGATCTGTACTAGATCAGACATTACACATGCAATGGGATTTTTAGTAGGTATATGTCAAAATCAGGGAAGGAGCATTGGACAACGATAAATAGGGTTTTTAGGTATTTGCGTGGAACTATTAGTTATGGATTATGCTATGAAGGAAGACCAATATTGGACAGAGTGTTGGGAATACATGGCTTTGTTGATGTAGACTGGGCTGGAGATCTAGATCACAAAAGATATACAAGTGGGTATGTGTTTCACCTGTTTGGAGGAGTAATCAGTCAGATGAACAAAAGAAAGTATGTAGTGGCACTCTCAACTAAAAAAGTTGAATACATGACAACCACTCATGAAAGAAAGGAATAAGTATGGTTACATAGATTGTGTTCAAGTATTGGGTTGGTACAACAAGCTATAACGACAGATTGTGACAGTCATAGTGCAATCTTATTGGTGAAGAACCCAACTTATCATTCAAAGATAAAGCATATTGATGTTCAATATCACTTTCTGAAAGACATGGTTGAAGACAAGAAGGTGTTGTTAATGAAGGTGGAAACTTTGGAGAATGTTGCAGACTCGTTAACAAAATTTGTGAGCACTGGGAATTTGTCTTGGTGTAGAGGATCTATGGGCATTGTTTCCCTGGATTGTTGACTATGTAATCTTGTAACCCACTGTATGTAAAGAAAAAAACAAGAGAATGTTAGGTATGTGTTATATTCTTTGCAAGATTGATCCCATGTACTTCACACTGATATAGGAGCAATTGAGGCAAGCATGCAAGAGAGACTACATTGGAGCGCACATCAACACACACACATCCCAAGAAAGAAGGAGATAAATGCGAGGAAGGAATTTCATTCAAAGTTTGTATTCTATCTTTAGGGTTATTTATACATAGGAAGGATAGTAGGGGAAGTTATACATGCTCCAACTAATCCTTAGTTAAGTATATTTATTCTTTATTACACATAGAATTTACTTGATTTACATTAGACTTAGGCTAATGTCTAATAATACATATATATGATGACAATTAGGGCCTAAAAGGTCCCCTCAACACCCCCTATTTTTTTTGGCGGTTTTTGCGTCCATTTTTAGTTGTTTTTTGGCACATAGTTTTTGTCGTTGGTTTTCTAATTTTGGTTAAGGAATTATGATTGTTGACTAATCTAGGTCAATGGATTATAGTTTTTGGATGCTGCAAGATCCTATATATACTGTATTGTAAACAATGAAGATATATGATGAATACAAGATTAGAGGTGTGACTCTAAACATGTTGTTGGTTTTCTCGATTTGGATTTCCATGGTAAAATCTCTATGTAATGTGTGTGTGTGTGTGTCATTGTATCTTTTCTATTTTTTATTAAGAATATGTTTGTAGTAATTAATTGTACAAGGTTAAAATCTACAATACAAGCAACTCGAGCAACGATAACACTTCAAACAATGAATGACAATCAACATAATTGAATATTACAAGTCTTATATTTTGAAATGTTTGTCTATAAAAATTACACATTTTGTTTAGCGTGGACATGTTGTCCTAATTGATATGATAAAGAGTTACCAATAATTGTAACAATTATATATTGACTTTTTATTTATCATGAACCTTTACATTGTCCCATTTTATATGACAAAGGGTTCATTATTGTTATATAATAAAATGAGTTTCATATTACATTGTTTTAAAATGTTATGTTGCTGACTAAATATATGGATAATTTACATTATTACAATCAATATAAGTGTATTCAGCTAGTATATTTGTTTAAACAATACAATACATTATTGCAATGGTTACATCTAAATGCATTGATTAAAATATAAAAATCAATATTATTATAAAAAAATATTTATTTATTTAATCAATCATTGAAATTTTATTATAAAGACAAGAAGATTCATTTACATATCTACAAAATTATTAAATATCATGTAGGGTAATTTAATATTGAAACATATTGATGTGTTGTATTCATTTGTACATCCTAGTGTTGTTTTATAGATTTTTATGTAGTGTTGCATTAAAATTATTTTTATGCATTTATGAGTTTTAAGGTTTTTAATCACCAATGCACTGATGTTAAGCATCAATATTTTTTATTTAAATAAATGCATTGATGCATGCTCAATATACAAACATCACTATGCATGAGATTATTGCATGTACTGGTGTGCATTGCATGTATTCCTACACCAATGCTAATAATTGAAACAAGCACAATGGGGCTCTTAAATACAACATTAGCATCATTCCTTTCGATGAGACCATTACCATTGTAATTACTATTACCATTGTAATTACTATTACCATTGTAATTACTATTACAAATACTTTGTGGTGTGTAGGGATATATACACACTGATGTTTAACCATATACATAGCACATATGATTTGTAATATAGTGCACCTTACTATAGTAAGAACATCGATGAAACCTTCGCTAAAACCTTCAACCACATAGAATTTTTAGTTATGATAAACATGGGTTAAATGCTATGTGAAAACCTCTACTTTCTCGTTAGTGGAGGTTTTTTTGATAATTTTTCTCAATCTTATAACAGTAAAAACCTTCTTTAAAACCTTTTCTAATTGGTGTTTTCCTTGTAGTGTTATTAATCTCTCTTTATAATTTAATACATTTTGTAGGCACATCGCTACATAACATTCGCTAACTCAATATTTTTCCTTCTAAAACGAAAAACCTAGTTTGGATGTTGATTAGAAAATACATAATTGCTCAAAGATGGCTAGAAAAAAAACCCCCACAACATCATAAACTACACAATATTTGGACGTTTTACCAAATTTTTCAAATTCAGAATTGAACAATTGTAAAATTTCATGACGTCTGAATTCATATGATCTTGTGATGGTAGCTACATAGAATCTCTTTAACAATATTGTTGTAATTTTCCACTTAGAAATATCATCTCATGAGAGAAATAATGTTGTAAATATAGTTTAAGTTTTAGGAAAATACATGGTCAAGGTTCCATAAAGAAATTTGTTAAAAGTATTGAAAAACAAATATGGGAAATTATGAAAAGAAATTAAAAAAAAATGTTGGAAAAAATTGTAATCCAAAGTGCAGCTACACATTTGATAAATGCGGTCAACTCAAATTTTATCGACAAAGGTTGATAGAAAACATGTTGAAACGAAAGTTGGCTTCTATGCATGTTATGCTAAGTTGTTGTCATGATCAAACAAGAAGTTCCTCTCTAATGTTAGCACTAGCATAAATGTTGTGATGGTGTCAAGACTAAGAATAATTACACTCTAGCTAACTATACTTGGATAAACTATGTCGTTCATGCGATTATTAAATCATCCTTGAAGTTTATATAAAAAGAGACCATGGAGATGTATGTGGTAGTTCACAATTTTACTCACAATTTTGTAAAGAAAATTTCCAAAGAACATACAAAATTGTAAATATGAGGGTTGTTGTTGTACAAATTCACACTTGTCGAGCTAAAGTTCGAAAGCTCAAGTGCAATCCTATGTAACTGAGAGGGAAGACCACTTTCACCTCACCAATCCTCTTTCACTTCGGACCAACTCTCTTCCGACTGAAGGGGGGTTTTCTTGGATTAAGATTTGCTAAAACTTGGGGGTAAGGAAAGCTTAAGGTGGAGAGTGAAGTCCAAGCAAAATGAGTTTGGGTAGCTTTAACGTGTTAAAGAAAAATTATTGGAGGTCTAAAGATCAATGTCTTTTCATTGGGCATATGGAGTCAAGAATGAAACACTTGGAGGTTGAACTAGATGAAATAAAAGAGGTAGAGTCTAAACCTTAACGTGCAAGCACGTTTGGGCCTTAGGGTTTAGATTTGAGGAAAAAGGTACCTAGGGTGCAAGCACGTTTGGGCCCTAGGTGTCGTTCCCCCCTTTTTTTTATTCCACATAGGTCAAGGATCAAAGGCTAGGGTTAAAACTCTAAAGTGCAAGCACTTTTGGGCCTTAGGATTTTAACCCTAGCAAATAATGTTTTCACAAACCTGGACTATAAAGACTTTATGAAGGAGATAAACACTTATGTTACCTTCCTAAGATTTCAACAAGACAAAGAAACTTGCAACAATATAGCAATTAATACCTTTAACATTAACAAGAGACAAGAAATTGTAGCAAATTGCTGACTCCTTCCAAGTAGTGAAACCATTCAAACTCTAATTGCAAAAATAACCATCCAAGAAAGAAAACCATCCACAAATATCCTTCTCCAAAAGCTAGAAAATTTCAGACATTTGGAGGGGGAAATCCCTCAAGTTGTGATGAACAAATGAGAGAAGTGTCTCTCTATTTATAGTGGAAAGACTCAACCCCCTTATTATAAGCTAAAATCTCCTAACTTAACCTATGAAGGGGTAAAAGGCCATCTTCAATGATTAAAATATTCTAAAAAGTACAAAATTTGGAATTTTCCATACCACATTTACAATAGCCAAGGGGCAAACGCCCTCAATAGTCCCCTTTTTTCCACGAATGAGGAAAATGAGGATGCCAGTGATAAGCAGCACATACAGAGATTCGTTGGCTTGTACATATTCCGGTTTGCACCTTCCAGAGTCACACAGACCTTGGTCAAGTTAAATGCCTTCACAAAAATGTATTCCTTTCCCTCATTTGTTAGTATGGTGCTACAAATCTAGTCAAAACCAGACCTGCAATCAATTCCGCCCTGAGCATTTGTGTGTTAAAGTGCTGGATATGCTACAGCTGTCTCAGGCCCGAGTCCTAGAAATCAACCATTCATGGTATCTGCTTAAATGGTGAAACACACGCATATTCTGACTGTTGATAGGAGGCTGAAGGCTGCTACAAGGATTTGGGTGACCTAATGATCTGCTACAAGAATCCCAACCTTGCTACAACTCTATAAATTTATTCCCCTTGCTAAAAATGGTCGAGAATGTCACCAAGTGGTATTGTCATTATCCATGGATTTTCAGGCTGCCACACTGTCACGAAGATAGAGGCTTCTCTGCTGGAAACGAAAGAATACAGACAAAGTCTTTCCGAGACTCCATTTCAGCCGAATTCAAGAGCAGAATAAAGGCAGGTTTCATAGCAAGACTCTTCTACTGGACCATTAGCAGTACCACATCTGCCCATATCTTCAACATCATCAACATCAAAGGTAAAACCTGAAACCATTTTCAGCAAATGTCTTGTATTCTCCAGGAGGACACAGCGTAAGACCTGTTTACTCCATCATTATCTCTGTTCACTTTTGCTAGAACCCCTGCACCCGTGGTCAACATCATTACACTTTCCAGAAGGTAACACCACAGACATGTAATCAAGGTTGTCATGCTGTTCACCGTCATCCTGAGTCCTTCCACACTTCATTATCATATTACAGACAGATTGCCACAGGATTAAAGAAACAAGGTATATCAACTTGAGCCATGTTTGCAAGCAAACAATATCACCAAAGAGAATTTTGTCCTCAAATGTTCACCTCGTACTGCCTTCTTTCCCTTCTCCTGTTGTTGCCCAATTCATCAATCACTCTAGATCATTCCACATCCAACAAAACCACAGATAACACAGATCCATAGGTTCTCAGATGTTGAACAGACTGAACATGTTCACTTCTCGGGCTGCTGCTGACAATATCTACAGACTGGGCATGATGAATCCGTCCATTTTGAAATACATGAAGTGTGGTACGAATGATTACAAGCAGTAGTGAGAATCCCACTGATGTGCTGATCAACCCTCTGAAGACTCTAAAGCACCAGAATC
This sequence comes from Picea glauca, assembly GCA_000966675.3. Taxonomy (NCBI): domain Eukaryota; kingdom Viridiplantae; phylum Streptophyta; class Pinopsida; order Pinales; family Pinaceae; genus Picea; species Picea glauca. The sequence goes on along the minus strand of JZKD02S1300207.1, from coordinate 1,636 downwards.
CACCAGACAAAACAAAAGCTGCAGTTTGGTGGAACTGGTTGCAAAATTTAGATATCTGAAAATTTCTTAGCATCTCAGGAGGCAAGTTTATGATACCCGTGTCGCTGCAGGGGTAAAAAGGGTTATGGACTGTAGTTTAATATGTATGCGGACATTGTAAATATGAGTATTATGGATTGTAATCTGTGTGCTACAAATTGAATTGTGGTGGTTTTACAAAGGACAAGCTTGTTGTTGCAAAAGTGCTGGTGCGCTTGCGGATGTAGATAAGGGAACTTGGATATCTGATTGTGGAAGGTTGCAGTTGCACGTGTATTGCATATACTAATACATTGAAAAACAAACATACCACATTGAAAAATTGAACCATAATAAGAACAATAACACCACCTCACTTACATCGTTCAAACAAACCTTCCTTTATATAAATTACACACCAAATCATGTAAAAATCAACATGCCATGCCAAGCGAAGCCATGTAAAAATCGACCTCATTGTAGAGACAATGTTATTAATCTTCACTTTCCAATCCCATGCTCTTATTTTAGATAAGGTTTTGTCACAAAATTAATCAAAAGACTAGATTCCTAGCCAAAGGCCAAACCAATGTCTTAACCAAAAGACTCATTTGGGGTCGTACCCACCATCATTGGGTTTTTCCATTTTTACAACTTTTCAATAAGGTTTCCCAAAACAACATACAACGAGAGTGATGTGTTGTATTGCTAGGTGACACCTACATCACACCATGATATGGGAAAAAATACACATGGCGTGCATGCAGAATAGGTAATGCCTCTAATCACAAGGACAACTTGTAGTATGGGAGGTCCTGTTAGCACCTTGCACGGTGGCGAACATGGTCCTATTCACAAAACTTGCGAGCACATCGGCTGTCCACTGAGCCAAATAAGTGGTATTGTGGCCAACCTGCATGTCCTTGTAAAAAAGAAAGCATGGAATTCGACCTCGCTCAGGATATGGGCACTCAGGTCCCTCTGTATCCCTGTAGCTGCCCTCGTGATTCATCCCCGACCAACTTGCTAGCCAATGATATATGTATTGCCCAACACCTGCTCCTTCCAACCAACCCTTGGGAAACATCTCCATCACACTACTCCCCTTCGACATGAACATCATATTTGTTAGTTGAGCCCCATGAGCTGTGGCCAGTATGTCTGTTGTACTCATCGCACTCACCTGCCAATGCCATCAAATTCCACCCATTACTTATAATCAAATTCAATAGAAACCATTAAAGATCAAATGAGGGACAAAAATTGTAAGGTCAAGATTTAAAGTTTGTCCATGAATTTCTTCGCTGCTAAATTGGAATTGAATCTCAGAGATTAGGCTCATGATATTTGATATTTATATATAACAGTTGTCACAATCAATGTGAATTTGATATTTATATATAACAGTTGTCACAATCAATGTGAAGATAAAGAGGGATTGGTGTTTATATGTTGTTGCCGATCAATTTTATCAAGTAATGTGGTGATAGAAAGGATTGAGGTGTATATGCTCTTGTACATCATTTTTCACAATCAATGTTGAGATAGAAGGGAATGAGTACAAATGTTATCTAAAGATAGAAGAAGACAATTTTCACAATTAATGTTGAGATAGAAG
>JZKD02S1300185.1:0-11955 GCA_000966675.3 Picea glauca | reverse complement strand
GCACTTCAGCCCTAGAAGATGTACTTGCTGAAATTTCCAAATGACAAGCGTCTTGTGTGTTTCCTCAATGGGGAAATCACCTTTACTTATACTAGACTAGATAGAACAAAAGTGGTGTCTATTGGCACAACAAGGCCGACCTCAATAGCTCATAAAATAATTAATTATTACAATAAACATTAATTTTCTTTCACATAAGGTGGAGACGACCTATACCTTTTACATCACAATTAGGGTTACAGGCAAATCTTACTCTCAAGCAATATAGCAAGGGATCTCACACATCCACTAGTGCTAAGCCACTAGGGGCACGTCCATCTGTGCTCAGCCACAGGGACGTCCTACTCAATAGATCTCTATCTCATTGAGTCCACAGGAGAATCATCTGGAGTACCATCTCAAGTCTGACTCAACTAAGTCCACAAGGCAGGAGACCACACTTCATAACAACTCAGTGCATAGTCTGACGTACACCCATCACATGGACACCTTCACCCCACACAGGGGCACACATCGTCTCATCTCAGTCCAGAGAGGAATGACACACCCAACACATGGGCTCTCTCACAGGTCGACTCACTCAGTCTGTGTCCTAGAGGATGTCTCACAAAGTTGTAATCATAAACACTCCCTCTCATCTAGGGAGGCCTTCTCCACTAGGCCAAGTCTCTCACGAAAGTACTCAAACTTCATTTTGGCAAGAGGTTTGGTGAAGATATATGCAATATGCTCATGTGTAGGAAGGTATTACACATGTACTGCTTTCCTATGCACCATGTATCTGATATAATGATATTTTATCTCAATGTATTTCAATCTATCGTGAAACATAGGGTTCTCAGAGAGCTTCACACAGCTCTAGTTATCACAATGAATAGTGGTAGGATCCATCTCTTGATCAAATAAATCTGTCAGAATCTTGTGAAGCCATACTGCTTCACGGACTTCCACACTCAACGTTATATACTCTGCGTCTGCGATACTCAAGGACACAGAGCTTTGTTTCCTGCTGCTCCAAGAAACCATGGTAGACCCCAAGGTAAAACAACAACCGGATGTGCTCTTCTGGTCCACTGCACTCCCTGCCCAATCTGCATCAGCATATCCCTCCAAACTCATGTCTACACTGGAGGCATATCTTAGGCCATATCCAACTTTGCCTCGTAGATATCTCAGTACATGCTTCATTGCTATCCAGTGAGTCTTGTAAGTTTTAAACCTATGAAGTAAAGCAATGCATACAGATTCTTAAGAAAAACAAAAATTAATCAATGACTCATACACATAGTACAACACAAAGATTTACACTGGAAACCCTTAACTGGGAGAAAACCATCCTTCCTTGGTGTCGCACCTTTGAACTCTTCATTGTATTAATTTCACCATTCGTCATACAATATATACAATATTTTAGGTATTTTGTAGCTACCAAAACCCTAATTCCTTAATCCGGGATTAATTTAGAAAACCACTAAAAATAGAAAAATCCGCTAAAATAGCAAAAACCACCCAAAAAACATTTTCGGGGCACTACCCCGAACGTTGCGCGTAACCAGGGGGGGAAAACCTGACCCCCCCAGGAAAGTGTTTGGTGCACACGACATAGAGAGCGAAGGAATTTGGGATTGTCAAACACAGTTGTCGAATCTGACGCGCCCACACACACAAATGAAAAGAATATAACACATACCCAACAAGTCTTTCTTGGTTGACTCATGAACTGACTAAGTACATTCACTACATAGCATATGTCAGGTCTGGTGTTAACCAGATACAACAATGATCCAAACAGTTGTCGGTATAAATGTGGATCAATCTCGCCTGAATCAGTAGAAGCATCATTCATCTTCTTCAAATCCATCACCATTGGTGTAGGCATGGATTTGCAGTCTGTCATACCGAACTTATTCAATATATCCACTGTATATTTTCCTTGACTCAGGAAAATCTCATCAATCCTCTACCATACTTCTAGTCCCAAGAAGTAGTGCATCATACCCATATCCTTCATCTTGAATTCAAAATTCAATGCTCACTTGCATTCAACAATAAGTCTTTTTGAATCGATGAGGAATAAGTCATCCACATACAGGACCAAGATTAGGCACTTGTTACCAACAATATGATAATATAGGTTTGGATCAGCAACACTCTTACTAAAGCCCAAACTCATCAAGAATCCATCCATCTTCTCGTACCAAGCAAGAGGTGCTTTCTTTAGTCCATACAGGGCTTTCTTCAACCTGCACACATGAGTTTTCTCGTTGTGTATCATGAATCCTTCTGATTGTACGATGTAAACTTCTTCATCAATCTCACCATTGAAAAATGTTGTCTTTACATACGTCTGATGTAGTTTAACCCATGGATGCAGCTAGTGCAATGATAGTACGGATGGAAGTGTATCAGGCTACTAGAGCAAATGTCTCATCATAGTCAATTCCCTCCACCTGTGAGAATCCTCTAGCTACAAATCCTGCTTTGTATTTCTCGACACTTCCATCAGTTGCATGCTTGATCTCATAGATCCACTTGGAAATTACTACAGACTTCCCTTCTGGTCTTGGAACAATATCCCACACATCATTCTTCAAGATCAATTGATACTCTTATGCCATGGCATCTTGCCATATATGTTGACCTGTCGAGTCTCCATGACAAGAAGGCTCAGTATCAATGATGTGGCTCATGGCTGAAAAATAGCTCGAAAATCTCTTTGGTCTCTTTCTCTCTCAGGATGTGCCTTGAGGAGTTGCATGTCCCTCTGCATCCTGCAAAGCTTGTCGAGCCTAGGCAGGTATTTTATGGCCTACTGCAATGTCTCTGGGAACATCAACTGGAGCAACTGGATCAACTGGAATAATGGTTGTCTCCCTCTGAACTGTTGAAGGGGGAGAAGGTACTGTCTCATTGTCAATCTCCATCTAAGATTCTCTGGATCTTTGAAAGGCTATCTCTTCTTCGAAGATAACATCTTTGCTCACCTCAATCTGTCTCTGACCAAGGAGGTAGATCTGATATGCCTTCGAAGATTCATTGTACTCCACAAATGTACCTTTTCTACCTAAAGGGTCTAGCTTGGACCTCTTCTCTTTGGGTACACGAAAGTATACTGGACACCCAAATATCTTGAAGTGTCCAATCTCAAGCTTCACTCTGGTGAAGGCTTCTTCGGGAGTTATGTTCTTCAAAATCTGGTGAGAACTTTTGTTCTGAACATATATTGTTTTCATGCATGCTTCTACCCATACAATCATAGGTAGACTCTGATCATGTATCATTGCTTTGGTTTCCTCGATGATGGTTATGTTCTTCCTCTCTGCAACCCCATTTTGTTGAGGATTGTAAAGAACTATGTACTCCCTCTTGATCCCTGCTTCAATACATAAATTACTAAAATCCTTGGAGGTGTATTCTTCTCCATTATCTAATCTTAGTACTTTGATCTTTCTTCTGGTTAGGTTCTCAACCTGAGCTTTGAATTCTTGAAATCTTGCAAGGATTCCATCCTTGGTCTTCAAGAAATAAATCCAAGTTTTTCGCGAGTGATCATCTATGAAGAGTACATAGTACAAATATCCATTTAGTGAGGCAACAGTCATTGGCCCACACACATTTGAATGTATCAAGTCCAAGATTTCTTTGGATCTATTGTCACTTCTCAAGAAGGACCCCTTGACATTCTTTCCAAGAGCACAACCTCTGCAACACCTTTATGTTGAATCTGTATCTTTGGAAGGCATGTTACCATTTTCCCTAGAGCTGGAAGGGCTCTATAATGAATGTGAGCAAGTCTCCTATGCCATAGTTCACTCAAGTTGATAGTATCATGTAACAGGGCATGGACTGGTCTAATCATCAACTTGTATAGGTTGTTTTCTCGAACACCAATCACTCTGGCAGAATATATGTGTGAGTCCTTGTGCCATGCAAGAACTTTTCCTTCAAAAAAGGTAACCTTGTAGCCTTTGTCTTCTAAGGTAGAAATGGAGACAAGGTTCCTCTTCATCCCAAGTACATATAGTACATCACTTAAATGAAGAGGTATGTCAGAATCTAGTTGGAAAGTAGAAGTTCCAACCCCTTTCACATTATATCTAGCATTGTCTCCAAGTACAACATGTAGATTGGTCTCTTTCTCAATAAGATCTCTCAAGTGATCTTTAAATCTGGTCACGTGCCTGGAGGCACCACTGTCAATTAACCAAGTATCATTATCAGTAGGAACCATACCTGAGAGTGTTGAAATGAATAAGAGGGTTTCTTCTTTGATGTCTTCATTTCTCTGAAGTCTTGGCTTCCAGGAACTGTATTTGCTTGATTCATCAATCTTATCTTCCATCATAGTTATGTTCATCATATTTTCAGATTCTTCACAAACCCTTGCCAACTGGGCTAGAAAACCTAACGGCTAGGCTAGGCTAGCAAACTTAGGTTTTGTTGGGCTTATGATTGTGAACAATAAGCCTTGAAATTCAGAAGAACACTTGTGAGCTGAAAAGCTCCTTCAATTAGTTGCAAAAACCCTAAATCTGAATTTTCTACATAAAATTGAGGAACCTTAGAAACCCTAGGGCCAAAAATCCAAAATTCTCGGAATTTCACTTTAAGAGTCTCTGGAAGTGCACTGAAGGAGGTCGTACTCTCCTGTGCCAATTTTAGCCCCAACGTCTAAGTTTAAAGTGATGAAACTGAAAAAGAAGGAGGGTTGTACGAAATTACAGAAAGGAGGACGACTGGCTTTAATGCTTGTGCAATGGGTTCTTCAAGACCTATGCTCTGATACCATGTTGAATTTTCACTATGCTAGGCTCAAGCATGAGATTTATTTCATTTTATCATTTACTTGAACCATAAACAAATGTAGCTACACTATTCACAATTGTTGCAATAACCAAGATCACAAGAACAAATACCATGCACAAGAACACAAGAAATATCATGGGAAAACCCTTCTCAACAAGGGAGAAAAACCCAGCAATCCTTTGCTATATTCTTAGAGAAGATCCTCCAACCATGAATCCTTAATGCACACAAGAGGATGCTCTACTACCTTGAAACTTGCGTCCAAGAGAGGTGCGCACTTCATCCCTAGAAGATATACTTACTGAAATTTCTAAATGACAAGTGTCTTGTGTGTTTCCTCAATGGGGAAATCACCTTACTGGACAGACCAAAAGTGGTGTTTATTGGCACAACAGAGCCGACCTCAATAACTCATAAAATAATTAATTATTACAATAAACATTAATTATCTTTCACATAAGGTAGAGTTGACCTGTACCCTTTACATCACAATTAGGGTTACAAGTAAACCTTACTCTCAGAAAATATAACAAGGGATCTCACACATCCATTAGTGCTCAGCCACTAAGGGCACGTCCACCTGTGCTCAACCACATGGACATCCTACTCAACAGATCTCTATCTCACTGAGTCCACAGGAGAATCATCTGGAGTACCATCTCAAGCCTGACTCAATTGAGTCCACAAGGCAAGAGACCACACGTCATAACAACTCAGTCCAGAGTCTGACGTACACCCATCACATGGGCACCTTCACCCCACACAGGAGCACACCTTGTCTCATCTCAGTCCAAAGAGGAACGACACACCCATCTCATGGGCACACCCAACACATGGGCTCTCTCACAGGTCAACTCAGTCTATGTCCCGAAGGATGTCTCACAAAGCTATAATCATCAACAATGGTTGGGGTAGAATACCTTTCATCTACAACAAGTTGGTGTTTAATTCCAGAGAGATAAGTGTGATGGCTTATTTTTATTTATATTGAATTTAATGATGTATGTGTTATTCTTGATGGTTGTCATGTTACATGAAAACTATATGCATCTGTAACATTGAATGAATAATTATATTTGCATAAGCTTACTTGTCATGTTGCATGCAATCATTCATTAATAACATAGCGGAATGAATTATGGCATTAAAGCAAGAACAGAAATGGGGAAAAAAATGTTATTCTAAGTACCCCATATCCTTAACAATTAACATAGGGTACTAGGAATGTTACACTTCTCATGTGTGACAAAATAAACAAGAAATCGAACAAGAATGGGTTTGTACAAGGTTGAAGATGTTGCTAGTCCAAATACATTCCACCTAAGCCACCTAGATGGAGAGAAGTTCCAGCTGCCCATAAGTGGCCAATCTCTGAAGATTTATTACTTTGAAGTCATTTAATGCTAAACTAGCTTATAAGAGGAATAAGTAGCTTTTGTTTCATGTTCCCTTTGGCATTTGTCTCATGCCTTATTTGTAGAGCCCTTTGATGAATTGAACTTTATAAACAAACTCTTTGAATGATTGAATAGACGATGTGGGGATACAAGATGTGAAGTTTGGGTCCATCTCGCCAACGGATGCAAGTTCACTAGGAGAATGTAGATTATGGAGTTCTCTTACACTCTGCAAGATCATGTAGTCCAACCATGGACGCAATTATTACAAGGAGTTTTTAATGCATCTAGCATGGATGACCATAAATGCCCTTTGACATAGCCCATCTGTACTTCATTGGCACGATTGACAATGTTAGTTGGCATTAAAAAGCTTTTATGGAGTGTCTGAGCTTAAGAAGCAAAATATCACATTTAAAGTATTATATGGATATGGATGAGGTCAGCCCATATCAATGGAGGCCCTAGCTTAAAGTAAAAACCTTTTTAAAACACAACTTTAACTTGTTTGAAGGTCATCCCTAAACCAATGAGCAAAAAGGAGTATAAGTTACAAGTCAAGGGGGAAAATGTCATTAATGAGGCATTCATGATGAAGAAGAGATGTGCTAAGGATGAAATGTCTCTTCTAGGATGTATGCCCTAGTGTAGAATGATACCAAGTGTCATCTAAAGATGGATCAAGCAAGAGGAAGCGCTAACCATGGAGACACCCTAATTGAGGGTTGAAGGTTATAAATACTAGACAAAGAAAGTGCACATTGATGTAAAAGAAATGTGAAAAAGTTTCAAGGGCTTAGTTGAATATCTAGTTGGAGCAAGGCGAGTTAAGGGTTTATTCTACGTGAGGTTCATCATCTTCTTTTTATCTTTCATGGCTGAATTTTGATGCTAAAGTTGTCTTTATAAATATATTGTAAAGACCTTTTGTAGAAAGGCTATTTTGCTCCATGTTAAAACTGAGGTTAAACCCTCTTTATCTCTTGTAGTTGGTTATTGATCAATATATTGTTTTGCTGCTGTCATTTCTACTCTCTAAGAGGTTGTTGCTATCTTTATTTGTTCATGATCACACATCTTTATTGCTGATTTTAATGGTTTGGAAAGGCACACCTTTGGAAGGGCCGTTTCTTTATGATAAAAGCCATTTGGTTAATTAGCGCATTTTGATAACACAGCCTAGTTATGCCTCTATTCACTCAAATCAAACCCATTTGTACCAAAGAATATCATAATCTTTCTCAAGGTTTCCCGAATTTTGTCAGAGGAAAACCTGCCTAGAGTGAGAGGAAGTGTTACTAAGGTGACATTGGATAACCTTCCTAACATTGAATAACCTTCCTAAGTTCCCCTAAAGTTGCACTTGTTTTCAAGGCTTTGTAACTTAAAGTGCAGGTTTGGGAGGAAACAACTTGCATCTCCTTGCATTTACTTTCTTGAGATTTAAATTGGCCTCAAAATGAAGAACTGTCGTCTTATTGCAGGTTCCTTTTGTTGTGTTCAAAATAATATGAGCAGTTTTGAAATGGCAGCACTTCTCACTTTTATATATTAAATTCTAGCTTTTAGCATGTCTAATGCTTAATAGTATGTTTCAAATCAGCTGGCATATGGATAAGGAATTTCCTCCTACAACTTTGATTGTTTATCCCAGTGCTGCTTGTCAATCAAAAGCTGGAGATAGTAAACCCCGGTTCTATTAGTCTTCTACAAAGCATTCAACGAATTCTGCATCCTTTAAGTTGTAGCATTTGTTTGAAATGTACCTTACATGTTTCCACACTGCTGAAGAGCTCCTAAAATATCTCAAGCAGTGAGGAGGCATGAATATTCACTGTTCAGGATCCCAAACTTTAAGCAGCAAGACAAAACCTTGCCCTGATAATCATTTGACTATATAAAATATATTCAAACTAAACTCTTATTCTTCTAAACAAAGAAAACCTAAATATACAAATAAGAACTCCTGCCTGAAATGAAATGCCTATTCTTTAGAGAGGCAGGGACCCTATACAAAATCTTAGAAAACAAGTTTGACTGTTCTAATTTTTTAAGTCCTCAGAAATTCAAGGTACATAGAACTTCCATTAACCCATGTAATTTTCATTGGATTTGATTTTCCCAAACCAGAAGCATTTATTACAAGGATCACCTCAAAGCATATGATGGCACTTCTTCTGTACAGTGAATTGACATCGCATGTCTTCTGTATGAAAGCTTCATATGGCATCCTTATCTTGGACAGACAATTTGACAATACAGAATCGATATGGCATTTCCTCTGTACGACACCTTCATATAGCATCTTTATCTTGGGCAGATGACAATAATTTAATGGCTGTAATTTAACAGAGAAATATGGAAGTGAAATTTTTTAGTCAAGTCTTCTCAGTAGATATTCAACCTGAACCATTTTAGTCAAAGGCATTATCCAGTCCCCATAGAGATTGCCAATTAAAGAAGGTTGAATTTTGTAGGTTGAATCTGCTTTTGTGGTGTCCAAACTGACCTCTAGACCATATGTCTTTGCTTTTTGCTCTACTCTTCTCTGAACTGCTGTCTCGACACTTTCAAATGTGAGTAAGTTCATTAGCTGCTCCTTGTCCTGCAAAATATTTCTGGGCATTAAGTAATATAATCGTGTGATCTTCATAAACAAAAAATATAAAGCCAGTTAAAAACTCCTTTGAAACTTAGGGTTCTGCATTGATGAAAAATGTACATAATCTGAGAAAATCCTACAAATCTTCATGCCGGATGTCTCCCTTCAACTTCTAAATAAACACACAAACATTTGAATCATGACGAAAACAAATTTCATGATTCAAATGTTAATGTGTGTGTAGATATATATAGCCATCCCCTGTAAAATAAAAAACCTAGCATAGATCCATCTTAACCCCAGATCTGCTAAGTGCACCTCAAAGTTTATGATCCTTCTTGATGATTAGTAGAAGCAGGGCTAAGATGTCTCTATGCTAGTTTATGGCAGTTAAGTCTTTTGAGGTTCGCATCATAAATGGCAAAGCAAGAGAAGGCCCGAGTCAATGTTTGAAATCACTTAAACCTCATCATCCTTATGTGAGAATTCAATTCTAGATTCACCATAATGACATAGATGAACCCAGAAATGATGGGACAGTATAATACTGTAATGTTACCTGCATTTCCTATTAAGGAAGCAGAGCAAAAAGGACAGATTCCAGAATGCAAATTCAAGCAAAAAATCCGAAACACAAACCTGTGCATTGATTGCAACTTCATATAGTTCTGGCGAGCTTCTAAACTTGGCTTCAGCTACGAACTTTCCATAATGTATCCTTTTGGAAAGGGCCTGTAAGTACGTAATTTAGTGAGAATAAACCAGCATATCCTTGGGAAAACAGACACCAACATAGTTGTTTAAACCTTTCGGCCTTATTCTTACCAGAAAAGGCTTTTCATGAAAGAACGAACATTAAAGTCCCAACTGGGTAATGCTCAACATACCTGCAAACACATGGTATCACAGACTGCAGTTGACCCATAGTTGCCATCATCTCCCTTGGCAGAAAACCGTGGAAGCAAGTTATCATAATACATACTCCAAATCAGGTTATTTATGTTGATAGACTGAGCTGCAGGGTGCAACACCTGTAACAACAATGCATGATTTTCAATACTTCCTCATCATGTCAAAAATGCCCCTTCTTATGCTTTCCCTGTTCAAATTTGATCCTAAAGGCAAAAGAATAGAAAAGAAACACATAATTGGTACTAGGTAGTTCTAGGATGCGTCTCCAGTTTCTTAGGTAATGATTTAAGCTAAGCAGTTTTGTTAATTGTTTTCATTTTTCTGAGACATGGCTCTGTCAGTATCTAGCTTTAACAGTTCATGTTTGAAAGTTATCAAGCCTATACTAACATAGATCTATCAGGCCCATCGAGAGGGATCAAAAAACTTCAAATGCAAACCTCTTGATGCTTAACACAAGATTAATATGGATCTATGCTTATGTGTATGTATAATTAACTTCTTTCAATGTAAACCTTTCTCCACCATTACACACAAAGATCTCCCCCAACACATGATTCAGATTTTCCTATTGATGTAATTGCTGCTAGTGAATTCAAATTTTCCTTCTCCTTAGCATCTTTTACAGATTTAGCTAGTTGCTTTATAATTTTTCTATGCAATATTGGTTGTTTGGTAGCTCCTCTTCTGTAAATTTTTGTAACAATTGTCAGATTGTGTTCTAACTATCGACTGATGTTCAATAGAGAACATTTCATTATGTCTGAAAATGTCTACTCTATTTTCTTTTCTTTGTAGTTCCTTCCTATAAATTGCCAGAGATACATCAAGTTCCCCTATTTTTCCGTTCTTCAAGTAGACCATGTTCAACACATTGTTATAAGCAGTTCAGAGCAAAATCATAAGTAGCATGATCTAAAATTCATAAACCTATGTGTATCTCCTATGCCAGAATGAACATGGATGTTAAATAAAAATGAAATTACAATTCATTCATAAACAGCCTATGAGGATCTCCTGAGCCGTGATGAACATGGATGTTTAATTATCATCAAATTACAATTCAGTGCTAAGCTTAACCAACTCAAAAGAAAAAATCACTTTAGCAAAAATCTAATTGAAAAAAAAAAATCTCGTTTTTACTGAAATCGATGCAACAGTCCAACTCTTTTCATATAAATTCATTTGGACCAATCCATTAATTAAACCTTGTTAATACTTTCCCCATTAAAAAATTGAAAAGTATTGAAGTAAAACATCTTTTAATTGGGAATCAGCGGTAGTACCGGTGGGTATTGTAATGGAGGAAGTAAAGGGTCTGGTAAAGCATCAGGAAAGAATGGATGTTCATCCGGGCTTTTGTATCTGCCCACCTGCACATACGGGCGTGACACATTATTTTATGGCAGCTTTTAGATGGACATATTAATGTTTCCGTCTAATCATTCTAATAATGAACACAGAACCCCTTCATACAAATTTAGAAGCAAGCCTGCCAAATATGAGCCCATGGATTTCATTAGTTAAGTATATTAACATTCCGTAGAAATATAACCAAAACAAAACAGGAAACTCAGATGTTTTTGAAAGTTGCTTGAATTTCAATAATCTCACTTTGGCATGGAGTATTTCGGTTTCTCTGACTATGAATTCTATGAGCGAGCCACTGAATCCAGACATGGTGAATGCATTGGCATCGTAAGTGGGGGCATTGTAACAGTATTGAGCTCTCTCCAGAAGGTTGAAAATGATGCTGTCCTCTTGACGGATCAGAGAATCACGGATACTGTCCAGGGTCAGATTCTTGCTCAGATCCAACCGCTTGTTCTCCACCCTGCAATTTTAGAAGGGAAGTTTAACCACATTTGAGTTTTGCACAGAAAAAAACAAAAAAGAAAAGAAAAACTGGAAATTAAGACAGAAAACAAACCCGAATGTAGGCGAAGCCGAAACCCGGGCTATCTGAAGATCAGAGGATGACGTTGAGATTGGTGCCCAACTAGAGGATTTTCGTTTTTCATGAGAAAAACTCATTGTAAAACGCTGCCTATGGGATCCAAATTTTGTCTGTGCCAGTGGAGGTGCATAAACCCGAGATTGGACATAGAATTTAAGATCCATTGAAGAGGTTTCTCTGTATTCCCTGAGCGTTCTCAGACTATTTAGGTCAGAGTGATCTGTGAATATGTAACACCCACTTGGCGATTCGAAGACGCACCTAGCCTATGAGAAACCCAT
>JZKD02S1300184.1:187967-206451 GCA_000966675.3 Picea glauca | reverse complement strand
AGTTGGCATAAAAATGTGGAATCAAATTACTAGAACGATGATGAGGCGGATAAGGCTGAGGGTGATGATAGGATAATGAGAATGATAATAAGAATGCCTGCAGCGAACAAAGTAGCAAAATAGATATAAGAGAGAGGCGGGGCGAAATAGTTATGGCCATGATTCTCATGAATGAAAGAACTGCTATTCTGATCTGTCAATCACCCTAAAGGAGCGTAAGAGGAGGTTGTACGTCTTGGTTTTGTGGATGTTTATTTATATCAGTGCTCCACGGCGTTATTGTTGAATTCAAGAATTGAAAATTCATGGAATTGAATGGAAGTAGACCGCTCAACTACTCCACTCTACAACAGCCTACCCGGCATCTTGATTCATATCTTCAATTATTACTAAAGAATTGCTAGGATGAATGATTCATGTGTTGAATTGCTAAGTCAACCCAGTAGCAGGTTTTCTTCTCGGTTACTCAGGTTTGATATTAAGCAGATGACAAAAAGCCTACGCTGAGCTTGCAGGCTGTGATTATCGGTGATCTTGACTACGTAAAATGTAGTGGTTGTTATTAGATTATTGGAATTTGGTATGTAAAGCCTGCGCCCCTTAATGACATGAATGAAAGTCAGTGATTCCCGTCGCCTAGAATTTTCCAAAGGAAACACAAAGTCAAGCTTCAATCATCACTGTTTTTGTCAGATAGCTTCAAGGACATATATATCGACCTCTTTATAGTTTCAATGGCGGGTGTCACGGGCGTCCTGGACATGAGTAATATAATCAAGTGGAAGCTTTCCACTACCGTAGTTGGTTTTGTATTCAATATATAAAATTTAAATTCCTTTCACTCGGCGGTAGGTGGCGTCCGTGTGAATGGAAACTCTCTGCGCTCTTGCTGTTGTCTTTTTCTTTTCATATAAAATTGGAAGCAAAAAGAGAGATATTCCACTCATAAACAACTACTCCAACTCGGAGATGCTTCAGCCCTCCGATTTTATATGAGGTTTACAGCAAGGACGGGTCGTTTGGACTTATTGGTGCCTACTACAGAGGGGACTCTACATTACGAGGGAAATCGGTCAGACTTTGCATTATTTCTGAAGTACAGAAAACAATTTCATGATTTGATATTGAAATTGTATTACATTTATTTTTTAAAATTCAAAAACAAAAATTAAAATTTTTAAGTTGGTCTTTCTTTGGTTGATGTTGTTTCCTTTAAATAGTGAGTTAATGCATCTATCATTTCTTTTGGAGTGGATAATGAAAATATGTGATGAATAACCTATCATTTTTTTTGGAGTGGATAATGAAGATATGTGATGAACACGATGGTCCTTAATGGAGTCTGCAATAATCCTCTTTGCTTTGACCATATCCTTCTTGAGATTTGTTTTAACCTCATCTCCTTCTAGTTCCAAAACTTCTTCTTTAGTGGAAATCTCTATATCATGTTTTTCTAGGAGGAACGATACTCTATAAAAGCTCTAAAGTTGTCATCTCCCTCGAGCTTCTCATCAATCTTGGTTCTGGTAGTCATCCTTCCCTTAAAGCACAAATTTTGGATTATGAAGTTCTAATCCAGGGAAAAGATGTGTTCCACTAGAGGGCACTTGTTGGTGACCTTTCCTTGTCCGGAAACCACTCCTATCAACATAAATGACTCCTTTTGTCATATAGATTTGTGAACCATCTTCTATTCATGCCTGCTCTGATACCATGTTATAATTTTAGAAGTTACAGTTATCTTCTTTAACCTTCATTAACAATTGCATGTAATAAGATGATTGAAAGATAAAAAATCACATAACAAAAGATATATTTTGGGAAACCCTCGTGAGCGAGAAAACCCAGCAACAAATTCTTTAGTATAGATTCCTTCAACGGGTAGAATGTTTTTTGTGCATGTTGGTGACACTGAAAATGGTTTGGAATCCTTCGTAATACTCTGAACAAGCTCAATATGAGAAATAAGTTATTTTTTTATAATTCATGACTCTAGCAAATGACAAGGGAAGCACCAAGATCCAAAACAAAGACTAAACAAAATGTTGAATAACTAGACAAGAACACCAAGAAAGTGTGTTATTGTAGAGGAGGAAGAAGGTATTATTGTCATATGTATTATTATCTCTTGTTGAAGTTTTGTATCCCTACGTGGCAATACTTTTTGATGTAAAAGTCATTCTTGAGTCTTATTGGTAAAGTGCATTGTAGCTAAAAGGAAAATATGGCTACATGCTTCATCTCCTCAATCTAATATTCACTAGGATGCATCTTATATCTAGACTATTTTCCTAGAGAACTATCAAGAACCGTGGTTGGGTACCTAGGTGTATTGGTAGGACCAATCAATTAATATTTATAGTTAGGTTTATCTTAGGCCCTTTTAATGTACCTAGTTACATGTTTAACCACATTACTATACTTCCTACTCTATACACAGTGTACATTTGAGAATTATTTTATCGTGGATCAAATTTATCTCTAATACCAAAATTAACCCCTGAATATGAATGAATATGCATATTATCATTTTATGCATCTCATAGGTAATCATGCAAATGAACATCCATGTAGGCACACAAATGCATAAGCATATTATTCAAAACATCATGTAAATAAAAACATATACACATTAAACATAAAAAATATGACAAAACACTTATCTTTTGATAAATCACCAATTGTTCACACACCTCAAATTTTTCACCCAAGCATAGACATCAATACTCCAATTCTTTGAACAATAGGTCACCCCCATTCTAGGGCTATGACTTCACTAGAGAAAAGGATTCCTAATCCAAGCTACCGTCTCATAGAAAATGTAGTTATTCTCTAGCTAAGGTACGAAACTCCAATAGCAATTCCAACCTAGAACCTCTCATTCCCCATCAACCTTCACAACCCAAGGAAGTGTACCCCCTTATCCACATTGCAATCCCTCATTATGTCTCACTTCGCTTCTAGGGCTCTAGTATAGGCCATCCAATATGTCTCAAAGCTTTATGGATGTAGAAAATGATGCAGGAGCATCGTTGGCAAGAACGCAGAAGCAAGACCACTCCACACCTGGGAGTTCTTCAAGAACTTCAACGCTGGAAGTTGCAGCCGATTTTGAAATTCACCTTAACTCAATGCCATAATTTACCTTTGGAGGCACGCTTGAACCAGTGCCGAAATTTACCCTTTGAGGCACGTTTTGAAAATCGCAAGTGGAGCAGGAATTTCCATTACAGTTTTGGATTGAGACTGGTCTAAGATAGCCAGTGGATTAAGTTTTTAGAGTAGATAAGTAGGCAGGGGAAACCCTAAAAATCTCTCGGAGATAAATAGAATTTTGGTACGCCCAGATAGGGTTAGTTGCAATACAGAGGGAGAGTAGTTGTAAGAGAACTGTGAGTTAGCAGGGGATCCCAGTTTTTCAGTTATTGTAAATTGAATGTAATTTGTAGCCATTTTGGCACTTGTGAATATAACAGAAGGGAAATTGATCCAAATACATGGTGTGTGAACAATGTTTGTAATTTCTTGTCATTATGTTTTTATGAGCAAGTGAATGAATCAAGATAGGAGAGAATGGAACTGTGAATGTAAGTTTTTGTTTTTTTTAGTTTCAATTGTTTCTCTTCATTTGAAGCTCTTCAAGGTGTGCATCAAGCCTGAGGGGAATGCAAGGAGATCGGGAAGAATTTCTTTGTGAGAAACCCCTTAGATCTGAGTTATCGAGATCCCTTAGATGCAAGGACTGCATGAGAAATCGAAGTTTGCACGAGACAAAGATCAGGAGGAATAACACTTCAGAAAGTGGTATCGAGATCCAGGAACCTATTTCCTAGGAGAAGCAAAGGCTGAGACCTTCGGGGACTTAGAAAATTTTCTAAGTCTGAGAGACTAGAAGCTTAGAAGGAGGAGTGTTATTGACCATCAGATCATGGTGGAGAATCAACGACTGTCTGATTCGAGACAAGTACGTAAGCGTTAGCATTGCGTACGTCTAGGAGGGAAAACCCACGAAGACTTGAACAAATGGTGGAAAGCCTCGAGGAGGAAGCATCGACATCCCGTAAGCCGTTGGATCAATTGCAACTGCAAGAAGGTTAATGACGAGGGCCTTTCAATGATGGATGATTTTAGGGGCTAAATTTTTCTCATGGGCTAATTTTCCATGGTTTTTCCAAAAACAAGATTCGCTATTCTAAAAATTATTCGCCCAAATTATAAAAGATAAAATTATTTTGCCTTAAAAATCGCCAAAATTTTATACAAACTATATAAAATCATTATAACTTTGAATATTTGTATAAAAATATCGCCAAACATTTATAGTTGGGATATGAAGGATTAGTAATATTCGCCAAGGTTTCTACATTTTAAAATAAATTTCCATCCTTAAAATCATCCCTGCTTTCAATGCCCAAAACTCAGGAGGGATAACAGTCGTCGATCCCAGGTAGATCAGGATCGTCATATCTTCGGAGGCTTAGAGTCGTCGATCTACAGCGAGGTGACATTTTGTGATTTTGGTGACTGAGAGGAGGAGCGATCACAACCGTCGACCAGGCGGATGTCTGGGCCGTAGATCTCGCGTCATCACGATTTAGGTGTTCGTGGCTTGGAGGAGTCAGACGTGCCTTTGCAAAAAATCTTGTGGTCGCGATCATGTGGTCACGTGAGTTGGGGAAAGGGAGGGGCTAACCTTCATTATCCCTCATTAGGGTTTCGAGACTTAGAGGAGCCAAGGACTCATTGTATTAGAACCCCCCGAGTCACAAAATGAGACACGCCTTTTAGGCTAATCCTGTGGTCGCACCGACGGTCACGTGGAGTGGATGCTCGTGCCTAGTGTTGGTTTGTACCAAAGAAACATAGACAAGGGCCTGTGGACTTGGAGATAGAGGTTCCAGTTCGGAACCAGGAGAGTCGTACCGGCTCCAGAATCAAAGATCCTAACTGGGAGGTCACACAACCCTTAGGAGCAATAGAGGGTCTGCATCATAAAATGCAACTGCATTCAAGAGTCTCTAGACACCCTCTATGATTCACACCCTAGGAAACCACCAAAATGATTCTCACTCTAGAGCTCTATCCTGAATAAAGGAAACCTAATGAGAATTGTGCATTGAAATCCTAATAGAATTAACCCATATTTCAAAGTACTGATAGATAGAACAAGGTTACAACTACTCCTATCTAACCCTCAACTTAGTGCACCCATAACAACCAAGAAAGAACTCAACAATGATATAGATTAGCTCAACAAGGTAAATCGGTACACATGTATATATATGGTATAGTAGGGTTTAGTAGTATAAATGAGGTACAATTGGTAAGAATGAATGGAATTATCCCCTTCAATTAGAAAATATGTCTTATATATGCACGTCACTCTTTTGACAAGTGGAACTCAAGGAATTCCTCTACCACCACTTTGGAAATTTATCCCATTACTTGGGAACACACGATATAACCATGAAAATAAGACTTGGGACTTAGGAATATATTATTATGTTCCTTGTATTAACTCCCTTTATTTAATCCCTTTCCCCCCTTCCCCACTCATGGAGTCCTACCCCCCAATACTATTTCTTCCAACTTGGTCTATAGAGATCATGTGCTTTATTAATGAATTGTATGTACAAATTACAATACAAACCCTCTGACCTTTGATCATCATAGGCACTCTGGCCCAAAAACATTACAAACACTTTCACTTTCCCTTCTCTTTCACTTTCAATTTCAATTTCCTTCCTCTTATAAGTACATATCAATCTCTCCTTCCTCTTTCACTTTACAATAATTTAACTAGGCTATAAAATGATTTACATGTTACTACAATTTTGTTCAAATTATTAAAAAAAAATTGTCTTATAGCTTAATGTGTGATATTTGATCATCCGAGAAGAATTTGATTTTTTATGATATTGGTCATTATAATGTAGAACTTGTCTCTAAAAGATAATTTTTTTTCTAAGGTTAAGGAGGTTTCAAATTAGATACCAAAGGTTCTCTCCAAATAGTTGTCTCATATTCTAGTGTGTGGTTGAGATACTCTATCAAGAGTTTGTTAATGTTGTAAGATAGTGTGTCTATATTAAGGAAAATTTTGATGTATTTATATGTGTACAATTCTTTTTTGAATATATCACGTCATACCATTTTTGTATGTGAAAACCAAGTCTACTCTCCCATTTCTCTAGATGGTATTAGAGGTTGTAATTGCTTGACTCTCTCATGAAAGGTCCATTACCATGGTATTTAAATGTTTCTAATCTTGTGCATATATATGATCGACATAAAGATATTATCTTGTGTGTTTTTAAGTGCTTGTATGTTCTAGAATATGTTCATCCTTAGTGCTATGGTGTCTTTTTAGTCTCTTTGCTTCTTATTTCTAAGAGAGAAATATTGTGTTGCTTGATGTGTGGAGGATTTCTGTGATACCTATTATGCATTGATCTCCTAGAGGGAGGAGAATATTATCTTCTGCATGAATGTGGGATATAAATAAGAAAATATAGGTTGAAAGAGAAACTATAACACAGGAGAGCAATGGATATTGAAGGTCCATCTATGAAAGAGCACACATATCCTTTCATCCAAGAAACATGGGAATATGATGTGAGTTGTATTCTCGTTTAGGGGTGATGCCTAGAATTATGAATAGTGAGGGTGAACTTCAATGTATATTTTACAAGAATTTAGGAGATCATGTTGACATGGCATGTCGGTGTGTCAACGATGGCCTTCGTCTCCATTATCATTGCAATCCTATGAATTATTAACAAGAAGATAGTGTTTTCATAATTATATCCATAGGTGAAGAGCTTGTATGAAAATATGAAGTAGCTTAGAATACCAACAAAACTGAGAAAGAAGAAACATTTATTTTCTAGTGACTTTCATTTCTAGATAAATTCGTGTATGTTGGGAAATTGGTTGGAATAATTATATTAATGGTTTTTGTGTACTATGTGAATCAAAGTAGTGACGCCATAAAGGTGAAGTTGTTGAAGGAGAAACCACATGAATCATTTTAATAGGGTTCTTGTTCCATGGTTTGAATAGTTCTATTTTCTTTTCTTTTCTTTACTATCTCATATTGGAAGAGTGAGGTCAATTTCACTTCATGAGTGTTCATGCATGGAAAATATGGCATTCAATATGTTTTCTCTAGACATGTTAAAATTGTTAAATGGATGGAGAAATTTTATTTTTAAATCAAATGTTGGAGAATGGGCATTGTTGGCATGTGCTTGGTGAGAGCAAGTTTAACTTTTTGGATATATATTTTTTGCATGTTGGTGACAATGAAAATGATGTGGAAGCCTCAATAATGGTGATACTCTATATTTGTAATTTACAATTCTTGGATTGATTAAATCTAACAATCATATTGAGCCTCACAAGCTCAATATGAGAAAGAAGTTATTTTATTAGAATCCATGACACTAACAAAAGGCAAGGCGACCATGAAGATCCAAGACAAGCACTAAACAAAATGTTGAATATATAGATAAAGACACCAAGTGTGTGCATGATTGCAGAGGAGGAAGAAGGTATTATTTTCATATGCATTATTATCTCTTGTTTATGTTTTATAGCCCTATGTGGTAATACTTTGTGATATAAAAGTCATTCTTGAGTATTATTGGTAAAGTGGATTGTAGCTAAAAGGAAAATATAGCTACATGATTCATCTCCTTTAATTGTTTCTTGATGAAACACTATTTGATTATTGTTTTTCTATATGGCCTCATTTGCAAGTGCATAAATAATGTAATATTAACTAGGATACATCCTATATCAATACTATTTTCCTATGGAGAAATTACAAAAAAGTCCATATTGCTCCCAATTTTGTGCCGGAAAAGGTGTCCAATTCATGAACTGAAATATACTAAATTCAGACATTATTTTAGGTGCTAATTGCCTCTTCTGTTGTAGTGTATATTGTTTTTCAAATTATTAAATTTTTCTATTTGATCATACAAGAAGAATGCAGTTTGTTATCATATTGGTAATTATAAGGTAGAGTTTGTCTCTAAAAGATAAGCGTGTTTCTAAGTTTAAGGAGGTTTTAAATATAGTTCGATATGGGAGATTCTCTCCAACTAGTTGTCTTCTATTCTAGTGTGTAGTTGAGATACTCTGTCAACAATTTGTTAATGTGCTAAGATAGTGTGTCTATCTTAAGGAAACGTTTGATGTATTTATATGTGTACAATTATTTTTTGAATATATCACTCAATACAATTTTTGTATGTGAAAACCAAGTCTACTCTCCCATTTTTCTAGATGGTATTAGAGGTGGTACATGCCGGAATATCTCATGAAATGTCCATGATCATGGCATTTCAATGTTTCTAATCCTTTTCATATATATGATTAGCATAGAAAGATTATCTTGTGTGTTTTTAAGTGCTTTTATGTT
The DNA here is from genome assembly GCA_000966675.3 of Picea glauca. Classification (NCBI taxonomy): domain Eukaryota; kingdom Viridiplantae; phylum Streptophyta; class Pinopsida; order Pinales; family Pinaceae; genus Picea; species Picea glauca. Next base: position 198,023 of record JZKD02S1300184.1, on the reverse strand, counting down.
GTAGAATATGTTCCTCCTTAGTGTTATGGTGTCTTCACTTCTAATTTCTCAAAGAGAAAATTTGTGTTTATTGATGTGTGGAGGATTTGTGTGATATATATTGTGCATTGATTTTCTATAGGGAGGAGAATATTATTGATCTGCCTTTAGGAGAGGAATGAGCAGACCGAATACAATAAACACAGAGATATGAATAATAACACAAATATCCAGTGAACAATATCTTTTATTAAATAATGAAATAGGTTGAAATTGTAAAACTTCATAACTGAAACACATGCTCGAATGGTGGTAGCTATCTCTGAGAAGAGATGTGGCTACTACACGCATACTTTTGAGTATAATGGATTACAATGAGGTTACAAAGACCTTTTTGATATTATTCATGAATGCCAAAACCCTAGACATCCAAAAACCTAACCTTAGAAGGTGAAATGCCAAAAATCATGTGGGCCTTATGGGTAAGTTGGTGTAATTTGGTACCTCAACTTCCAAGGGTCGTAAATTTTGCATATGACCTATGTTTTAGGAGTGTGATAGCTCGTTTGAAAGGTATTTAAGAGAACTACACATTCTGAAGTCAAACTCTAACTCCGTCTATAGTTTGACTGTGGCGAGCCAAAAAAACAATGTTTAGGGCCCCAAAATGGCCCTGAAAGTACAACAAGTTGTGATAACATGAAAAAATACAAAATAATCCAGTTGGATTAGGCGAGAGGCCACTTGTATCCACATTGAATATGTGTGGGGCTTCATACCTCCCTAGAAGTGTAGAACCCACAATTAAAAAGTAGTACAACAGAATGTGTTGAACAAAAAATGTACACAAGGAGCCAGGTGGAATAGGTGGATGACCAAAAATATCCACCTGGATCAATCCTCCCCCTTTAAGAAGGAATGGTCTCCATTGCATTGAGTTGCCCCATCTGATGAGGACAATTCTACTGGATTTTTCCTTGGGTGATCCACTTGCCTTGGTGTAGGATTTTCCCTGCCTTGAAAACCCCATAAAGATGGATCCGTTGTCAGCAAGTGCCCTTAACCTGTGTGTCCACTATATGATCAGTGGATGCTTGTTCCATGTAGTAAGGGTTGATCTTTGTTTGTGTCAATTGTTATGTGATCTCGGAGGTGTCCAATAATGGGGGAAAATATGGTCGAAGGAGGTCCACATTGAATACTAGATGCAAAACACGGAAGCGTGGAGTGTTGAGCTCAAAAGAATTGATACCTATATCTTTGGTGATATTGCAAGGTCCATAACGAAGTGGTAAAATATTTTGATGGGGCATGATGAGACGCTCCTTTTGCAAATGTAACTAGACTTTTTCGCCATCCTGCAACTAGTGTGGTACCCTGTATTGATCATGGCGCTGCTTGTACTTAGCATTGGATTTCTAAAAAATCTTCTGGACCTGTTGGAGGATGTGTTGAATCTGCTCAATGAATCTGATGGATTTATCGATCGCATATTGATCAGGGGAAGAATCTATCTGTGTGGTGGCAAGAGGAAGTGAAACAACAATGGGTCCTAAGGGTTGGAATCCCAGACTCACCTAAAATGAGCTATGGTCAATGGAACTACGGAGAGCCTTGTTGTAATTGTGTTGTATATATGGGAGAGTCTCGTTCCATGTACGTGGATGCTTAGAATTTTACATGCACAGTATGTGCACAATCATCCAATTGACGACCTCTATTTGGCCACCAGTTTGGGGGTTGAAAGCAGTTGATTTTGTGAGCTTGGTGTCCAATAGAGAATAGAGACTTGACCAAAAGGTGTTGAGGAACCTATTTTTTCAGTCGAAGATGATGGTCTGTAGTATCACAAAGTTGACCCACACTCATTCGAAGAAGAGCTTAGCAATATCTACCATTGTGACATTCTTCTTACAAGCTTTGAGGATGGTCATCTTTGAAAATCGATAAACAACCACAAGCAAACAATCATTTCCTTGCTTGGTGGAAAACAATCCAGACATGTAATCCATTGAGATAGATTCACAAGGCTTCTCTGGAATAGGAAAAGGGGTGTATAAGCCTTGCTTCTTGATGGATGGCTTGGAAATGGCACAGGAAGTGCTACATCTGATATACTTGTTGACATCCTATCGAAGTTTTGGCCAATAAAAATGTTTTTGAAGAACAACTGCAATTTTCTCCATGCCAAAATGTCCTGCCACCCAACTGTAGTGGGCTTCCCAAATCTGCCTTGCTTGCTCACTTGTAGAAACACAGAGATGGCCCATGTGGCATAAGAGTTCATATTGAATGTGAAAATCAGTGACAATTGAGCCTGTATCCAAGAGCTAATAGGTGGTGGTGAAGTCTAGATATTGCTGATAAAGTTGGGGCCACTTAGATGCTTCATGTCCACAGGAATGGAGCACAATGGTGAGTGTAGCCACATGAGTTTGACTGAGGAAGTCAATGACACGATTGGAGATACTTGTCTTATACTTTATGGAACTGCTACATGTAGGTAGACTACTTTTGATGGCAGTCATTCTACAATTTCCCTTGTGTCTGTATAAACTACAGAGGCTTGTGATGAGTGTGTATGATCGTCTCCTTCCCCAGAATGCAATGTTTCCATTGACAACATGCTTGTTCAATGGAATACATTTCCTTGTCATAAGTGGAGTATTTTTTGATAGTATCAGAGATTGTCTCACTATGGTTTGCCACCAAATTCCTGTGCTGAGTGAGAACTACACCCATAGCATAGTCATATGTAGCAGTCTCAATATCGAATGGTTGTTGTAGATCGGGCAAGGAGAGTATTGGAGCTGAGAATAAATGATGCTTCGGATCATTAAATTCTCATTGTTGCTCCTTCCCCCACACTAAATTGGCCCTATGAACACCCTTTTTCACTTGGATGAAGGCCCAGGAAATATGGGAGAATCCCAACATGAACCATTGGTAGAAGCTGGCTAGTCCCAAATAACTTCGAAACTCGGTTAGTGTGGTTGGGGATCACTATTCATGGATTACTTGGATCTTCATCTTAGCTGTATCAACATGTACTCCATGCTCATGAACAATGTAGCCCAAGTATTGGAACTTGTTCATTCCAAAAGAACATTTTTCCAAGTTGGCATAAAGCTTGTGCTGCCGAAGAGTGCTCAAAACCTGTTGAATATGTCGCATGTGCTCCTCCCACATTCTGTTGAAGATAAGGATGTCATCCAAATATAATACCACAAAGGAGTTAGTGAAGGGTATCAATACATCATCCATGAACCTCATGAAAGTGGTTGGTGCATTTGTTAATCCAAAGGGCATGACTAACCATTCATAGAGACCTTATTTAGACTTGAAGGTTGTCTTTCATACATCAGTTGGTTCGATGAGAAACTGGTGGTAGCCAGACTTCAGGTCAATATTATTGAAGAAATTCTTCCCCTTGAGTTGGTCAAGAAGGTCATCAATCCTAGGAATGGGGTAGTGGTTCCTGAATATAATTTTGTTTAATGATTTTTAATCAATGCAGAGTCTTCAAGTCTCGTACTTCTTCTGCACAAGTATAGTTGGGCTTCCACAAGGGGAGGATCTAGGTATGATGTGCCCCTTTTTATGAATCTATCAGAACTAATGCCTAATTTATTCATTCTCCATCAACGAGCGTCAATAGACTCGTCAATTAGGTAGAGGTGTGTCGAGGGTTAGATAAATTGGATGCTTGACTTGGCAGTGTGTGGGTACCCCTGTAGGTGATGAGATGATGTCTCTGTATTCTTCTGCAATCTCGTCCACCTTCTTTTGCTACAAAGAGAGGCGTTTTTTAGAGGCTGCGAATGTGTCGATGATCTTCTGCTTACTGTGAGCACAGATCACAAAGAAGAGGAACTTCCCAATCTATGAAATGACCTTACTGCATTGATTAATAGAGATTAAAGAAATAACATTAGGCGACGCTACCTCTGGGATATTGTACAATTGTCTACCCAAAGTAATAATAACACTATGGGATATAGACTCATACACAGTATGACTCTTCCACACATATGGTTTTCCTAAAAGATCATCACAAACTTCAAGGGGAGAAATATCACATAGTACCTCATCTTTGAAAGGCTTGATGTCATAAGGAAGACGACATTGTTGGCTAAGATGAAGATCTCTTCCTTGGAGAAACCAGCCAATGTTGTAGGGTTGTGGGTGTGGTGTCATCGGAAGGTCCAACTGCTTGACGACCTCTGTTGAAATCTGGTTCTTCTATTTACCGCTATCAATAAAGAAATGAAGTGAATCCCCTTTTACCCACATTTGCGAGTCAAAGAGGCATTTCTCTTCCTCTGGTTCTTCTGGTTTGCTTGGTCAGACTTTGGTGGTAGCGACAGTGGCACTATATTGAACATCAACAATCTTCTTCCCTTCTTCAAGATTTGACTTGGAATCAGACTCGGAAGCCTTCAGCTCGACCACAAGGGACTGCTTGGAGTGGAATTCTTCGGTGTTGTGCCAAGGACTTTTATGGTACTCAAACCATTTTCCCATGTCATTTTTCATCTTCTCATTTCCCTTCTTTTGTTGTGGCTTGGAATGGTTTTCTTGAGGTCCCCCATATAGACTTGGTCCGTTGTTGCGTGGGTTGGGGATGCCTTTGCCTTACTTTGACTGTGAGGGGTTTGTAGATCCAAACTCTCACTTTTTTTGCTTAAATTGTTGCTCGATCTTGACAGTATATCTATAAGTCATGCCCAAGGAGGCGATGTATAGGAAATCCATTTTTGTTTGAATGTATATATGCATACAATCGTGGTATTTGAGCACCAGATGACGCTCATAGTCTTTGCTACCCAATTTGGTGTGTAGGGTATGGAAAATATTGGTGAAATCTGGTACTATCTGATCCCTTTCTTGACGTAGGGTGGTCCATCTGGTGTACTAGTCCTCGTAACTTCTGATAGAGTAGTATTGTTATTTAATGGCGTCCCAGAAGGAATCCCATGTAGGGGCCACCAAAAACATTGTATATTTCTCCACGACCCTTTTCTCAGAGTAAGCATCCCACCAATCTTTAACATGGGGAACGGCCATGAGGAGTGAAAAAGTGATATTTTCCCTATCGAAAAAATTGTGGACCGAAAAATATCCTTTGAGCATATTCATCCATTTATCTAGAACATATGTAGCTATCAGTCCTTGAAATAATGGAATATCAAAATCTACATGTACCTTGAAGGGGGTTGCATGGCCTCTTGATGAAGATGCTTCTCTTGCGGGTAGTCCTTGAAGGATCTACGCAAAGTTGTCCATCATTTCGTTCCTTTGTTGTGCAAGGGTTTCCTCATTTTAATAGGATATCCTTCTCCATCATCTTTCTTTTCATCCCCCATGGTTTTTTTTCAGGCTCGGCACAAACAATCTTGTAAACACTCAATTGGTTTGAGTCCCAACTTCTTGTACCCACATCTTGTCAGGGACACACACGAAGAAAAATAAATGAAGAGCATACCGCTTTGATACCATTGACCCAGATTAAGGATTGGAACAAATAGACTGAATACAATAAACACAAAGATATAAAAAATAACACAAATATCCAATGAACAATATCTTCTATTAAATAATGAAATAGGTTGAAACTGTAAAACTGCAAAATTGAAACACTTGCTCGAATGATGGTAGTTATCTCCAAGAAGAGATGTGGCTACTACGTGCATCTGTATGAGAAGAATGAATTATATTGAGGCTCTATAGGCCTTTTTTATATTACTCATGGATTCCAAAACCCTATACATCAAAAAACCTAACCCTAGAAGGTGAAATGCCAAAAGTCATGTGGTCCCTATGGGTAAGTTGGTGTAATTTGGTACCTCAACTTGCAAGGGTCATAAATTTTGCATACAAAATCCATTTTAGGTGTGTGATAACCCATTGGGAAGGTATTTTAGAGAAATACACATTCCTTTACCAAAATCTGAATCTGTTTATAGAAAAAAAAATCAACATTTAGGGCCCCAAAACGACCCTGGAAGTATAGAAAAGATGTGCTGACATGAAAACATACAAAATAAGCCAGTTGGATTAGAAGAGAGGCCACCTGGAGGATGTTTGGGGCTTTAGAAAACCCCATAAGTGTAGAATCCATAGTTCCAAAGAAGTACAAAAGAACACGTTGAACAAAAAATGGGCACAAGGAACTAGTTGGAATAGGTGGGTGGCCACCAATATCCACCTGGATCAATTATCTTGTGCATGAATGTGGGATCAAAATCCAAAAAGATAGGCTGAAAGAGAAAATATAACAAAAGGGAACCATGTATATTGAAAATGAATCTATGAAACAGGGCACATCTCCTTTCATCCAAGAAACATGAGAATATGATGTGAGTTTCATTCCTGTCAAGGGGGGGTGCTTGTGATTCATGAATAGTAAGGGGGGACTTCATCGTATATTTTACTAGAATTTGGGAGATCATGTTGACATGGCATGTCATTGTGTCAATGATTACCCTCATCCACATTATCGTTACAATCCTCTAAATTATTTACAAGAAGATAGTGTTTTCATCATTCTATCCATAGGTGAAGAGATTATATGAAAACACAAAGTAACTTAGATTACTAACAAAAATGAGAAAGAAGAAACACTTGTTTTCTAGTGACTTTCAATTATCGATAAATTCGTGTATGTTGGGAAATTAATTGGCATAATTCTAGTAATTATTGTTGTGTACTATGTGAATCAAAGGAGTGAAGCCATAAAGGTGAAGTTGATAAAGAAGAAACCATGATCTAGTTGGCTATTGGTGGCCACCCACCTATTCCAACTGGCTCATCTTGTTTGTTTTTCGTTCAACATGTTATTTTGTAATTATTTATAATTTTGGGTTCTACACTTCTAGGTATGTCTGAATCCCTATACATATTCCAGGTGGATATTGATGGCCTCTCACCTAATCCAGCTGGCTTATTTTTTGTGTTTTCATGTCAGGACATCTTGTTCTAGGGCCGTTTTTGAGTCCTAAACAATGTCTTTTTGGCTCACCACAGTCAAATTATAGACAAATTCGGAGTTTGACAATGGAATGTGTATTTCTATGAAATATATTTCCAACAAGCTATCACATGCCTAAAACTGAGGTCGTATGCAAAAGTTACGAACCTGATAAGTTGAGGTACCAACCTACCCATAGGGGTCCACATGATTTTTGACGCTTCACCTCCTAGGGTTAGGTTTTTGGATTATATCGTTTTGGAATTCAGGAGTAATATCAAAAATGACTCTAGAGCCTCATTATAATTCATTCTACTCAGACAAATGCACGTATAAGCCACATCTCTTCTCAGAGATAACTACCACAATTCGAGCAAGTGTTTTCATTCTGCAGTTTTATAGTTTCAGCCTATTTCATTATTCAATAGAAGATATTGTTCATTGGATATATGTGTTATTATTCATATCTCTGTGTTTATTTTATTCATTATGCTAATCAGTTCGTTCCACTCCTAAATCTGAATCAGTGGTATAAGAGTGACCTACTCTTCATCTATTTTTCTTTGGGCATGGCCCCGGCAAGATCTGGGTACAAGAAGTTGGGACTCCAACCAATTGAGCCATTGCAAGATTGGTCGTGTCGAGCCCGACAAAAACCCATGGGGGATGAAAAGAAATATGATGGAGCAAGATATCCTATTAAAATTTTGCTCGAGGAATCCCTCGCGCGACAAAGGAACGAAATTATGGACACTCTCAGCTCTTTGGTACATGCGTGACTGTCACTGAAGTTTTCATTGAGGAAAGACTCTTATGCAACCTAGGACATATCTGTGTTCCTACAAGAGAGCGTGAAAAATGGATTTGGGAATCCCACTATAGTCGAATGGTAGGACATTTTGGCATTGAGAAAACTGTGGTCGTTATTTAGAAACATATTTATTGGCCAAAACTTTGACAAGACATTAACAAGTATATCATATCTTTCACTTCCTGTGCCACTGCCAAGCCAACCATCAACAAGAACGGCTTATACATCCCTCTTCCTATTCCCGAGAAGCCTTGGGAATCCATCTCAATGGATTACATGTCGGGCCTTCCATCCACCAAGCAAGGGAATGACTACGTATTTGTGGTCGTTGATCGATTTTTGAAGATGGACATCCTCACAGCCTGCAAGAAGAATATCACAACAACAGATAATGCCAAGATATTCTTCGAACGAGTGTGGGTCCACTTTGGGATACCATTTACCATCATCTCTGACCGAGACAACAAGTTCCTCAACACATTTTGGTCGAGTCTCTGCTCACTGTTGGACACCAACATCACAAAATCCATTTCTTTAAACCCCCAAACAGATGGCCAAACATAGGTCACCAATCAGATGATTGTGCATCCTATGCATGTACAATTCTAAGAATCCATGTACATGGGATGAGAGTCTCCCCTATGTTCAACACAATCACAAAAGGGCTCTCCATAGCTCCACCGGCCATAGCCTATTTCAGGTTGGTCTGGGATTCCAACCCTTGGGATCCATTGATGTTGCACTTCCTCTTTCTACCGCACAAGAAGACTCTTCCCATGATCAGTCTGCGATCTGAAAATCCAACAGATTCATTGAGCGGATTTAGCACATCCGCTAACAGGTCCAGAAGATTTTGCAAAAATCCAATGCTAAGTACAATCAACACCATGATCAACACAGGGTACCACACCATTTTCAGGTTGGTGACAAAGTCTAGTTACATTTGTAGAAGGAACATCTCATAGGGCCCCATCGGAAGCTCTGCCCACTTCGATATGGGCCTTACACTATCACCAAGTATTTGGGTAGCAATGATTTTGAGGTCAACACTCCAAACTTCCTTGGCTTGCACCCAGTGTTCAATGTGAACCTCCTTCAACCATATTTTCCACCATTATTGGACACCTCATAGATCGCAAAAAAACTGACACCCATAGATCTCAACCTCGACTGCATGGAACAAGCATCCATTGATCAGATAGTGGACACACAAGTCAAGGGAACCCGCCAACAAAAGATCTAGCTTTATCAGGTTGTCAAGGCAGGGAAACTCCTAAACCAAGGAAACTGGCTCACCCGAGACCAAATATAGCATAACGGTAAAATCATGAATCTGGGTAACACTTTCGTGACAATCGGGTCTCCAAAATTTCTAGCGGCAATTTTTCGACTGAACAAATGTTGTTTTCGGCCGAAATATTGTTCGGCCGAAAATTTTCACGTCAAATTTAACGGTGCCCTCGAAATTCGTGTACAATGTTTTTTGGATGAATTATTTTCCCGTGGTAAGCATATTTCGGCCAAAACGTTTATCTTTAACGGATTCCGTTAAAAACTAGGTTTTGGCCGAAAGAATATTTCGGCCAAAAACTTGAAAATGAGACTATTTGCAGGAAACTGCAAATTCTCTCCATCTTACTTCATATTTGGAGGTAGCGGACTCCTACAAATACTCAGAATTTAGTTTGAGAAATGATACGAACATTTTTAAAATTGAATCTACTTTCATTCGGTATAATTTGTTTTCATTTTCATTGTTTTTATCTAATTTTATTTAATTTTATAAAAAAATCACTAAATAATATTTTTAGGTGAGATTATGATTCAGTGAAATGAAAAATCCATATCTCTAAAAATACACAACCAAAAATTATGGAACATTTATATTCATAATTGTTAAACTGTTCTCTTCAAAAGGGTATTTTTAGATTTTACTTTTAAGTAAAAATTAAGATAGATACAAGGTGTAGAAAAACACGTGTTTAATATCTACAACGTTTTCATCTTGGTCAACTTAAAAAAATTCTAGAAATTATAATATTCATCCGTTAGATTCAAAATTATAGTCATAATAAAATAGAGTCTCTGTAGATTGTTGCAGTATATTTTATTTCTTAAAAACATAAGTTTAGTAATAGATACATTGTGGCCCAAAGAGGTTGGATCCAATGGTGGAAAGCAAGGAGTTTTTCACCGTTGGGCAAGGTTCAATTCTCATGAGGGCTTTACCTGGAGCCATGGGGACACCTTGAGGTAGTGGTCGAACGTGTGGTTGCACCCAAAGATACTATAATAA
>JZKD02S1300184.1:156191-187917 GCA_000966675.3 Picea glauca | reverse complement strand
AATCCAACCATGTTAAGGGTTGGTGTGGCTCAGGCCGGGTGCGATCCTCGGGTGATTTTGACGGCTTAGATGCCCCTGAGTCACGGTTTCTCAAGCCACAGGTTAATCGCAGGTCTTGCACAAATTAACAAACAAACAAAAAAAAAATAATAGATACATTGTTGTGGAAAACAATAACTTATTATCATTCCTTTCATGTTTAAGGAACATACTGTTAAACAATTGTCAAATTGACATATCAAATCTTGATAAAAAAAAATTGAAAAATGGTCATTAGAAACATAACAAAATTATTCACAAGTTGTGTTTTTACTGTAAAGTGAAATTCTAAATAAAAAAAATACTTTTGTATGCCGGAAGTTGAAGAACTTGTGAAAATACAGTTTTTTTTGTCATAAAACAAGAAAAAATGTAACCCACCTTCATGATTTCACCCATAAGTTTCATCACCTGATGGAGGAGCTCAACACAATGGAGACCATTGCTTCCTAGGCGGGGAGGATTGATCCAATTGACTATTGGTGGCCACCCACCTATTCCAACTGGATCCTCTTGTCCATTTTTTTGTTCAACATGTTCTTCTGTACTTATTTGTAATTGTGGGTTCTACACTTCTGGGGTTGTCTGAATCCCTACACATATTCCAGGTGGATATTGGTGGCCTCTCACCTAATCAAAGTTAGGTTTCATAGGAGGTAAAAACCTAGATTTATGAAGGTGTACGCAGGATGCAGTATAGACATGTCACGTACATACGCAGGATGCAGTATAGACAGGGCACATACATACTCAAGATGCAACATATACAAGTCATGTACCTACTGGTATTTATTGGCACATAATGACTTCTGGTACATGATTGATTATAGGCTTTTGGTATAGGTTGGTTATAGTTTTTTGGCATAGATTGATACAATTTTATAGTAGTATATCTCACGATGACAGTGTGGCAGGGGTTTCATCATTTCACTTATATTTCAGGAATGTTGGACGGGGAAAGGATAGGTGGTTTAATCCACCTTCCGGTTGTATCTGAAGAACATAGGGGGTTGTAGCCTCCTTTTGGTTAGAGCCAAATAATTGGGGAGATGGATCTTCCCTCGAGTTGTAGCCTAAGAATATAGGGTGTGTTGAGCTCCACTTTTTCCATGTTTTCGACTATACAAAAGCATTCATTATTACTCCTTTTCCCGCATTTTGTTGTCAATACACACCATAAAACCTAATTAAATGCCAACATTCATCATTATATCCATTGTGGTTAATACATTGTCTTTTATATGTTTTTAGTTATAAAAAAATGATTATATCATGGTTTACTGATGATGATTTGCGAAGTGTGATTCTTGTACTAGAACAACCAACATTCTTGTACCATTACTGCAGTTCATCATTCCCACTCAACACTCCCATTCTGGTACCTGTCACTATTTGGAATATTCACGCATTTTTAAGAAAAATTGGGAATGGGGGTTTTCTCAGTGGCAACGTCAACATGCAGGAAAGTGTCTCAAAATCTACCCAGGTCGCACGTGTGGACATCTATCTTAGGGAGAATAATTCATCCAAATTAATAAAAGTTCTAGACAGTAAACTTCACCCTCAATTTTCATGCACGCGAAGACAAATTTGAAGAATATGGAACATGGGCTTTGTTCCCAGCATGGAAAATTGGGTCTCATGCCAACCATTTTCCAAACAGAGGAACTTTTGAGGAGTTATTGTTGGTTCTTTAATTGACATTTACACAAATTTTGGGATGTGTCCAGATTTGAAATCACCATGAACAAAATGCCCAGATTTATAAAATGATGCACCCGGATTTATTAAACCAACTCCAAGTCATCTCCAATGAAAATCATATAAGGAAAAGGAAAATTTTCAATTCAAAATGATCGGGAATCATAACAAAATTATTTGAATGCTTTTTTTTTATAGTAAGAAGTCGGTTTTCTAAGGGATTTGATGTTGTACATTTAACAATCATTTCCTCTATTTTGTAATACTATAAAAGATAGAGGTGTACATCAGATAGAGGGGAATTTTCATTATGTAAAAATCACTATTTCACTATTGTTATTATGTAATCAGATGTGTTGCAGAGAGTTGAGTGCTATCATGTTGTAATCTAAGTTTTCCTTAATTTCAATGAAGGAAAGATTATTGTTATCGGAATTTTGAGCATCTCTTCAGTTTGAGTTAGTTCGAAGGCACGTTTCCTAGGTCAAGAAGGACCCCTCGACCCAGGTGATGTCCTTGTTTTGTAATTTTATTTAATTTCATTATGATTGTTGTTTTATTTGGTTTTTTTTGTTAATTTCTTGTTTCTATTTGCTAATTCCCATTTCGTTTTAATTCATTTCAATGCTACCAACTCTATTATTTCTTCAATCCCCTCCCTTCATGCTGCAAACAATGTGTGAATCACTCCAATATACAACGCCTTAATTTCACTCATTGGTATTCCTGTAGTGCTTCAAATAACTTTGTAAATATTCATTTGTGTCATATCCGTACATAGGTTTTGAGGTTTTGTTTTATTTCATATATTGTGTCATTGATATATGTTTTTTTTTTATATTGTTTATTTAATAGTTTTTTTCTTATATGCATTACAAATTTCACGCAAAGAAAAATTGAAAGAACATGGAACATGGGTTTTGTTTCCAGCATGGAAAATTAGGTCTCATTCGAACCATTTTCCAAACAAAGGAACCTTTGATGAGTTATTATTGTTTATTTAATTGACATTTACACAAATTTCACTATGTGTCCAGATTTGAAATCATCGTGAACAAAACACCCATATTTATAAAACAATGCACCAAGATTTATTAAACCAACTCCAAGTCATCTCCAATGCAAATCAGATAAGGAAAAGGAAAAATTTCCATTCAAAATGATCAGGAATCATAACAAAAGTATTTGAATGTATTTATTTTTATGGTATGAAGCCAGATTTCCAAGGGATTTGATGCTATATCTTTAGCAATCATTTCCTCTATTTTGTAATACTATAAAAGACAGTTGTACATCATATAGAAGGGGATTTTCATTACGTAAAAGAGATCACTATTTCACTATTGTTATTATGTAATCATATGTGTTGCAGAGAGTTGAGTGCTATCATGTTGTAATCTAAGTTTTCTTTAATTTCAATGAAGAAAAGATTATTGTTATCATAATTTTGAGCATCTCGTCGGTCTGAGTTAGTTTCAAGGAATGTTTCCCAGGTCGAGAATGGCCCCTCGACCCAGGTGATGTTCCTACTTTGTAATTTTATTTAATTTCATTATGATTGTTATTTTATTTGGTTTATTTTGCTAATTTCATGTTTTTGTTTGATAATTCCCATTTCGTTTTAATTCATTTCAATGCAACCAACTCTGTTATTTCTTCAATCCGCTCCCTTCACGCTGCAAAGAATGTGTGGATCGCTCCAATATACAACACCTTCATTTCACTCATTGGTATTCCTATAGCATTGCAAATAACTTTGCAAATATTTGTTCATGTCATATCCGTACATAGGTTTTGAGGTTTTGTTTTATTTCATATACTGTGTATATGTTGTTTTTCATATTGTTTATTTAATATTTTTGTTCTTATATGCATTACATCATGTGCGTTGTCATTTGTTTTTTGTTATATAAGTTTCCTTGTCATTTGTTAATTTTTATTTAAACTCTTATGATGTGCATTGTTATCCAATTGTTAATATAAGTGTAATGTTGGTTTATTATACATTGTTCTATTATAACTTTTTTTAATTGTTTATTCCTTGTATATTTATTATATTTTGTTAATAGCCGCAATGTGTTGTTATATGTTTATATTGTTTTGCTAATCGTTTGTTTAAAATTTTATTTGTTATATGTTGTTTGTTATATATTTATTGTAATGTTTAGTTACCATTGTTTACATCTTTGTTATAATATTGTTTAGTTTGTTTTATATTATGTTATATATTTTGTTACGTTGTAATGATGAGTTGTTTTATTCATGAAAGTTTTGTTAAATTTTGTTAAGTGTTATTATTATATAAGTGTGAATGCATTGTTAATTGGATTATTCATGAGAAACCATCTCATTCATGTACACAGAACTAAATTTATTTCATACTAACACATTTATTAATCTTGTAAATAAAAAAATAATAATCTCTGCATATTTATTCTTGTACAGAAAACAAAACTAATCCCTTACTTACACATTGAATTTGATTTCATTTCTAGATGTATCTTGTCAAGGACATTTCATTTTCATAGTTTAAATTCAGATTTCATTTCCTATTTGTTGGATTTTCACTTTAGCTAGTTTTGTTTAATTTGGTTTTTCCATAGTTTAAATTTATTTTTATTGTTGCACTTTGATTTTACTTCTAGTTCTTCTTTCATTAATTTAGAAGTGTGCTTGCTGGTTTTAGATTAGGCTAGGCTACCTCCAATCCTGCACATATTGTGCCTGCACCTCTAAGTCTACGACTCCCTGGTTGATAATTTAATGTTGGAATTAATAGTTCATATATTTTACCCAACACGGGGTTGGAGCCTCCTTCCAGTTGTAGCTGGAGAACAAAGGAAGTTGGTTCTTCCAATGAGTGTAATTATTAAAGACATATAAGAAAAATAATTCTATGGTTTTCTCCCACATTGGGTTTTCACGTAAAAATATTTTTGTATTTTGTATGTGTATGATTGTTGTTTGTTCATGGTTCATTTATTCTACACTTGCTTAGTTATAATAGTAAATTGATCATAACGATAAAAAACACTTATATACTATGGTTAAAAAGGATTAAAAATATCTATTACTGATTCACACCCCCTCTCATTAATCAAGCATTCAATTTGTAGAGATCTCCCTCTTTAACTCCAATCACCACAACATCATCAAAAGTCTTTCCTCTAGGCCACATAAGAACTTTTCCATCGACAGATGAATCTTAGTAACCCTTCTCATCCAATGTTGAAATCGAGAGAAGGTTCTTCTTCAATCCAGGAACATAGAGAACTTCCTTCATATTCATTGGCTTCCCTGAGTCTAACTTGTAGGAGTCTTATCCTACTTCTTTGATCAGATACAGATAGTAATCGTCCAATTTCACCTTATGCGGTGAATCATTATGAGTAAGGCTAGACAAGGAGTCTTTATAACCCGTCGTTTTCTTGGAAGAACCACTATTCACCAACCAAATGTCACTTCCATGACTGACAGTTCATGTAATAGCTGAGATAAGAACATACTCCTCATCACTTGATTAAAATTTCTTTGAAAACTTCTTGGGTGGATCATCATCTTCAATTCTATGAAAATGATGCCTTTTACCTCCTTTATTTTATGAAAACAGAAAATGTGATATTTGGGTTATTTCTTTAGCCCTTCTGAAGCTTCTTTGCTGAGGAGTGTTGTTTCTTGTTATTTCCTTTCCTGGTCTGGGTAGATAGGGCTTGATAATCATCTTTCATGTTCTCTTCTCTTGCTGCCTTCCTTGCTTCTTCTTGGTTGCAATATTACCATAGCCTACTAAACTTGGGTAGTTTCCTTCTTGAAAATATCCCTTGAATAAATGTATCCCATTAACTTGGGAGGCCATTCAAGGGGTTCATCGTCATTTCTTATCCATTCATTGTATCACCAATAGATTCTATCTACTCCTTGATCTAGTTCATTCTTGAGAAGTAAGAGTGGATGGTTTCTGAATTTTTCATCCTCACATTGTTTAACTGATTTCTCAAGGTCATTCTTAGGTTGATGTTGTTTCCTTCAAATAGTCAGTTAAGGAATCCATAATTTATTTTGGAGTGGATAATGAATATATGTGATGAATAAGATGGTCCTTAATGGATTCTTCAATAATCCTCTTTGCTTTGACCATATCCTTCTTGAGATTTGTTTTATCCTCATATCCCTCTAGTTCTGAAATATCTTGTTTAGTGAAATTATCTACATAATGTTCTTCTAGGATGAGGGTTACTCTATACCTCCAGGCTCTAAAGTTGTCATCTCCCTCCAGCTTCTCATCAATATTGGTTCTGGTAGACATCGTGCCCCTAAATCACAAATTCTAGATTTTGAAGTTCTAATGCAAGGAAAAGACGTGTTCCACTAGAGTGCACTTGTTGGTGCCCTTTCCTTGTCTTGAAACCGCTCCTATCAAGAGAAATGACTCATTTCATCTTATAGATATGTGAATTTTCTTCTATTTAGGCCTGCTCTGATACCATGTTATACTTTTAGAAGTTACATTTATCTTCTTTAACATTCATTAACAATTGCATGTAATAGGATCATTGAAAGATAAAAAATCACATAACACAAGATATATCTTAGGAAACCATCGTAGGGAAGAAAACCCAACAACAAATTCTTGAGTATAGATTCCTTCAACCAGTAGAATGTTTTTTGTGCAGGTTGGTGACAATGAAAATGGCTTGGAAGCCTTCGTAATGGTGAGACTCTTTCTTTTTAATTTACCATTCTTGGATTCATTAAATTTAATAGAGATATTGAGCCTAACAAGCTCAATATGAGGAGGTTGTACGTCAATCACCCTAAAGGAGCGTAAGAGGAGGTTGTACGTCTTGGTTTTGTGGATGTTTATTTATATGCAGTGCTCCACCGAGTTATTGTTGAATTCAAGAATTGAAAATTCATGGAATTGAATGGAAGTAGACCACTCAACTACTCCACTCTACAACAACCTACCCGGCATCTTTATTCATATCTTCAATTATTACTAAAGAATTGCTAGGATGAATGATTCATGTGTTGAATTGCTAAGTCAGCCAAGTGGCAGGTTTTCTTCTCGGTTACTCATCCTTGATATTAAGCAGATGACAAAAAGCCTAAGCTTAGCTTGCAGGCTGTGATTATCGGTGATATTGACTACGTAAAATGTAGCGGTTGTTATTAGATTATTGGAATTTGGTATGTAAAGCATGCGCCCCTTCTTGACATGAATGAAAGTCAGTGATTCCCGTGGCCTAGAATTTTCCAAAGGAAACACAAGGTCAAGCTTCAATTATCACTGATTTTGTCAGATAGCTTTGGCTTAGACATATATATCGACCTCTTTGTATTTTGCGCAGAGGTGGCAAGACACAGCGACGATAGTTTCAACGGCAGGTGTCACGGGCGTCCTCGACGTGAGTAATATAATCAAGTGGAAGCTTTCCACTACCGTAGTTGGTTTTGTATTCAATATATAAAATTTAAATTCCTTTCACTAGGCGGTAGGTGGCGGCCGCGGCCGCGTGAATGGAAACTGTCTGCGCTCTTGCTGTTATCTTTTTCTTTTCATATAAAATAGGAAGCAAAAAGAGAGATATTCCACTCATAAACAACTACTCCAACTCGGAGATGGTTCAGCCCTTCGATTTTATATGAGGTTTACAGCAAAGACGGGTCATTTGGACTTATTGCTTCCTTTATTGGTGCCTACTACAGAGGGGACTCTACATTACGAGGGAAATCGGTCAGACTTTGGATTATTTCTGAAGTACAGAAAACAATTTCATGATTTGATATTGAAATTGTATTACATTTATTTTTTAAAATTCTAAAACAAAAATTATATTTTTTAAGTTGGTATTTCTTTGGTTTATGGTGTTTCCTTCAAATAGTGAGTTAATGCATCCATCATTTCTTTTGGAGTGGATAATGAATATTTGTGATGAATAACATATCATTTCTTTTGGAGTGGATAATGAAGATATGTGATGAACAAGATGGTCCTTAATGGAGTATGCAATAATTCTCTTTGCTTTGACCATATCCTTCTTGAGATTTGTTTTAACCTCATCTCCCTCTAGTTCCCAAACTTCTTCTTTAGTGAAAATCTCTATATCATGTTCTTCTAAGAAGAAGGATACTCTGTAAAGGCTCTAAAGTTGTCATCTCCCTCCAACTTCTCATCAATCTTGGTTCTGGTAGTCATCCTTCCCCTAAAGCACATTATGAAGTTCTAATCTAGGGAAAAGATGCACACCACTTGAGTGCACTTGTTGGTGCCCTTTTCTTGTCCGGAAACCACTCTTATCAACATAAATGAATTTTTTTGTCATATAGATTTGTGAACCGTCTTCTATCCAGGCCTCCTCTGATACCATGTTATAATTTTAGAAGTTACAATTATCTTCTGTAACATTCATTAGCAATTGCATGTAATAGGATCATTGAAAGATAAAAAATCACATAAAAAAAGATATATTTTGGGAAACCCTCGTGAGGGAGAAAACCCAACAACAAATTCTTCAGTATAGATTCCTTCAACGGGTAGAATGTTTTTTGTGCATGTTGGTGACAATGAAAATGGTTTGGAATCCTTCGTAATACTCTATCTTTGTAATTTACCATTCTTGGATTCATTAAATTTAACAGACATTATGAACTGAACAAGCTCAATATGAGAAATACGTTATATTTTTAGAATTCATGACTCTAGAAAATGACAAAGGAAGCACGAAGATCCAAGACAAAGACTAAACAAAATGTTGAATATCTAGACAAGAACACCAAGATAGTGTGTTATTATAGAGGAGGAATAAAGTATTATTGTCACATGTATTATTATCTCTTGTTGAATTTATGTATCCCTACGTGGAAATACTTTATGATTTCAAAGTCATTCTCGAGTCTTATTGGTAAAGTGTATTGTAGCTAAAAAGAAAATATGACTACATGTTTCATCTCCTCTATTGTTTTTTGATGAAATACTATTTGATGATTGTTGTTCTATAAGTCCTCATTCATAGGTGCATAAACAATGTAATATTGACTAGGCTACATCCTATATCTGCACTATTTTCCTAGAGAACTATCGAGAACCATGGTTGGGTACCTAGGTGAATCGGTAGATGGAAATATTTCCATAGGATGACCAATTAATTAATATTTATAGTCAAGTTTATCTTAGGCCCTTTTAATGTACCTATCTAGATGCTTAACCACATTAATATATATCTTACTCTATACACACCGTACATTTTAGAATTCTTTCATCCTGGCTCATATTTATCTCTAATAACAATATTAACCCCTAAATATGAATGAATATGCATACTATCATTTTATGCATCTCATAGGTAATCATGCAAATGAACATCCATGTAGGAACACAGATGAATAAGCATATTATTCAAAACATCATGTAAATAAAACATATACACATTAAACATGATAAATATAACAAAACACTTAACTTTTGATAAATCACCAACTGTCCATAGACCTCAAATTTTTCACCCAAACATAGACATCAATGCTATGATTCTATCAACAATAGGTCACCCACATTGTAGGGCTATTACTCCACTAGAGAAAAGGATTCATAATCCAAGAAAAGGTCTCATAGACAATGTATTTATTCTCTAGATAAGGTACCAAACGCGAGTAGAAATTCCAACATATAGCCTCTCATTCCCCATCAACCTTCACAATCCAAGGAAGTGTGCCCTCTTCACAACATTTCAATCCCTCAGTATTTCCTATTTCAATTATGGGGCTCTATTATAGGCCATCCAAGATGTCTCAAAGCTCTATGGCTGCAGAAAATCCAACTTCACTGAGGAGTCTCTAGGCACCCTCTAGGATTCACAACCTAGGAAACAACCAAAACGATTCTCACTCCAGGGATCTATCCTTCCTCAAGGAAACCTAACGATAATTTTGCATTGAATTCCCAATATAATTAACCCATATTTCAAAGTATTCATAGACAGAACAAGGTTACAACTATTTCCTATCTAACCCTCAACTTAGTGCAACAGTAACAACCAAGAAACAAATCAACACTGATACATATTAGCTCAACAAGGTAAATTGGTACACATGTATATATCTGGTATAGTAGGGTTTAGTAGAATATATGAGGTACAATGGGTAAGAATGAATGGAATAATCCCCTTCAATTAGAAAATATGGCTTATATATGCACATCACCCTTTTGACAAGTGGCACTCAAGGAATTCCTCTATAATCATTTGTAAAATTTATTCCATTACTTGGGAACATAGGATATAACTATGGAAATAAGACTTTGGACTTAGGAATATATTATTATGTTCCTTGGATTAACTCCCTTTCTTTAATCCCCTGGCCCCCTTTCCCTCTCATGGAGTCCTACCCCAATACTATTTCTTCCAACTTGTCTCTACCAGTGATGTGTTTTATTAATCAATTGTATGTACAAATTACAATACAAACTCTCTAACCTTTGATCATCACAGACACTCTAGCCCAAAAACATTACAACCAATTTCACTTTCCTTGCTCTTTCACTTTCAATTTCACTTTCCTTCCTCTTATAAGTACATATGAGTTTATCCTTCCTCTTTCACTTTACAATGATTTAACTAGGTTTTTAAATTATTTACATGTTACTATAATTTTTTTCAAATGATTAACTATTGTTTGTCTTATAGCTTAATGTGTGATATTTGATCATATGAGAAGAATGTGATTTTTTATCATATTGGTCATTATAAGGTAGATTTTTTCTCTAAAAGATAAGTTTGTTTCTAAGTTTAAGGAGGTTTCAAATATAGTTGGATACCAAAGATTCTCTCCAACTACTTGTCTCCTATTTTAGTGTGTGGTTGAGATACTCTCTTAACAGTTTGTTAATGTGCTAAGATAGTGTGTCTATCTTAAGGAAAAGTTTGATGTATTTATATGTGTACAATTATTTTTTGAATATATCACTCAATACCATTTTTGTATGTGAAAACTAAGTCTACTCTCCCATTTGTCTAGATGGTATTAGAGGTGGTACATGCTTGAATCTCTCATGAGAGGTCCATGATCATGGAATTTAAATGTTTCTAATCCTGTTCATATATATGATTAGCATAGAGATATTATCTTATGTGTTTTTAAGTGCTTGTATGTTGTAGAATATGTTCCTCCTTAGTGCTATGGTTTCTTTGTAGCGTCTTTGCTTCTTATTTTTAAAAGAGAAAAACTATGTTGCTTGATGTGTGGAGGATTTGTGTGATACCTATTGTGCATTGATCTTATAGAGGGAGGAGAATATTATCTTTTGCATGAATGTGGGATATAAATAAGAAAATATAGGTTGAAAGAGAAATTATAACACAAGAGAGCCATGGATATTGAATGTGCATATATGAAAGATCAAACATCTCCTTTCATCCAAGAAACATGGGAATATGATGTGAGTTTCATTCCCATTGAGGGGGGATCCCTGGGATTTATGAATAGTGAGGGTGAAATTCAATGTATACTTTACAAGAATTTAGGAGATCAGGTTTACATGGAATGTCGATGTGTCAATGATGGCCCTCATGTGCTTTATCGTTGCAATCCTATGAATTATTAACAAGAAGATTTGTTTTCATAATTCTATCCATAGGTGAAGAGATTGTATGAAAATATGAAGTAACTTAGAATACCAACAAAAATGAGAAAGAAGAAACACTTATTTTTTTGTGACTTTCATTTCTGGATAAATTCATGTGGAAATTGGTTGGAATAATTCTAGTAATGTTTATTGTGTACTATGTGAAGCAAAGAAGTGAAGCCATAAAGATGAAGTTTTTGAAGAAGAAACCATGGGAATCATTTGAATAGGGTTGGTGTTCCATGGTTTGAATAGTTATATTTTATTTTCTTTTCTTTATTATCTCACATTGGAAGAGTGAGGCCAATTTCACTTCATGAGTGTTAATGCATGGAAAATATGGCATGCAATATGTTTCCTCTAGACATGTTAAAATTATGAAATGGATGGAGACATTTTATTTTTAAATCAAATGTTGGAGAATGGGAATTTTTGGCATGTGCTTGGTGAGAGAAATATTAACTTTTTGGATATGTTGTTTTTGCATGTTGGTGACAATGAAAATGGTGTAGACACGTCATAAATGGTGAGACTCTATATTTGTAATTTACAATTCTTTGATTCATTAAGTTTAACAAGAATATTGAGACTTATAAGATCAATATGAGAAAGAAGTTATTTTATTAGAATTCATGACCCTAATAAAAGACATGGAAAGCATGAATATCCAAGACAAACAGTAAAAAAAATGTTGAATATATAGATAAAGACACCAAGTGTGTGCATGATTGCAGAGGAGGAAGAAAATATTATTTTCATATGTATTATTATCTCTTTTTTATGTTTTATAGCCCTATGTGGTAATACTTTTTGATGTAAAATTCATTCTTGAGTATTATTGGTAAAGTGCATTGTAGCTAAAAGGAAAATATTGCTACATGTTTCATCTCCTTTAGTTGTTTCTTGATGAAATACTATTTGATTATTGTTGTTCTATAAGTCCTCATTTTCAAGTGCATAAAGAATGTAATATTAACTAGGATACATCCTATATCAATACTATTTTCCTATGGCACAATTATAAAAAATCTAGATTGCACCCATTTTTGCGCTGGAAAAGGTGTCCAATTCATGAACTAAAATATACTAAATTTTGGCATTATTTTAGGTGCTAATTGCCTCTTCTATTGTAGTGTATAATTTTGTTCAAATTATTAACTTTTTCTTGTCTTATAGATTAATGTGTGATATTTGATCATATGAGAAGAATGTGGTTTGTTATCATATTGGTAATTATAAGGTAGAGTTTGTCTCTAAGAGATAAGTTTGCTTCTAAGTTTAAGGAGGTTTTAAATATAGTTGGATATGAAAGATTCTCTCCAACTACTTGTCTTCTATTCTAGTGTGTGGTTGAGAGACTTTGTCAACAATTTGTTAATGTGCTAAGATAATGTGTTTATCTTAAGAACAAATTTGATGTATTTATATGTGTACAATTATTTTTTGAATATATCACTCAATAACAATTTTTTATGTGAAAACCAACTCTACTCTCCCATTTGTCTAGATTGTATTAGAGGTGGTACATTCCTGAATCTCTCATCAGAGGTCCACGATCATGGTATTTCAATGTTTCTAATCCTTTGCATATATATGATTAGCATAAAGAGATTATCTTGTGTGTTTTAAGTGCTGGTATGTTGTAGAATATGTTCTTCCTTAGTGCTATGGTGTCTTTGTAGTTTCTTTGCTTCTTATTTCTAAAAGAGAAAAATTGTGTTGTTTCATATGTGGAGGATTTGTGTGATATCTATTCTTCATTGATCTTCTAGAGGGAGGAAAATATTATCTTTTGCGTGAATGTGGGATCTAAATAAGAAAAGATAGGGTGAAAGAGAAAATATAACATAATAGAGCCATGGATATTGAACATGCATCTATGAAAGAGGGAACATATCCTTTCATCCATGAAACATTGGAATATGATGTGAGTTTCATTCCCGTGGAGGGGGGATGCCTGGGATTCATGAATAATGAGGGGGAAATTCATTGTATATTTTACAAGAATTTAGTAGATCATGTTGACATGGCATGTCATTGTGTCAGTGAAGGTATTCTTTGCGATAATACTTTTTGATGTAAAATTCATTCTTGAGTCTTATTGGTAAAGTGCATTGTAGCTAAAAGGAAAATATAGCTACATGTTTCATATCTTCTATTTGTGTCTTGATGAAATACTATTTTATTATTGTTGTTCTATAGGTCCTCATTCTTAGTTGCATAAAGAATGTAATATTAACTAGGATACATCCTATATCAAGGCTATTTTACTAGAGAACTATCGAGAACCATGGTTGGGTACATGTGTGTCTCAATAGATGGAAATATGTCCATTGGATGACCAATTGCTTAGTATTAATAATCAGGTTGATGTTAGGCCCTTTTAATGTACCTAGCTACATGTTTAGGAAAATCACTACAATTCATACTCTGTACACACTAAACATTTCAAAGTTCTTTCAACCTAGTTCATATGTATCTATACTACCAAAATTAACCCCTGAGTATGAATGGATATTCATAATATTATGTTATCCATCTCATAGGTAATCGTGTGAATGCACATTAATGGAAGAGCATAGATACATAAGCATGTTATTAAAAACATCATGTAAATGAAAACATAGACACATTAAACATGATAAATATAAAAAAACACTTATCTTTTGATATATCAACAACTTTATACATACCTCAAATGTTTCACCTAGGCATAGACATCACTTCTCCAATTCTCTCAACAATAGGTCACCCCCATGCTAGGGATATGATTCTACTAGAGAAAAGGATTCCTTAGCCAATATAAGGTCTCATAGACAATGTAGTTATTCTCAAGCCAAGGTACCAAACTCCAATAGCAATTCCAACCTACAGCCTCTCATTCCCCATCAACCTTAACAACCCAAGTAAGTGTACCCCCTTATGCACACTGCAATCCCTCAATATCTTCCACTTTACTTCTAGGGATATAGTATAGGCCATAGAATATGTCTTTGATCCCTATGTCTCTAGAAAATGAAACTTCACTCAGGAGTCTCCAGGCACCCTCTAGGATTCACACCTTAGGAAACCACCCAAAAAATTGTCACTCCAGGTCTCTAGCCTTACTCAAGGAAGCTTAATGATAATTTTGCAATGAATTCCAAATATAATTAACCTAGATTTCAAAGTATTCATAGACATAATAAGGTTACAAATATTTCCCATCTAACCCTCAACTCAGTGTAGCAGTAACAACCAAGAAACAACTCAGCAATGATACATATTATCTCAACAGGGTAAATTGGTACACATCTACATATCTGGTATAGTAAATTGTAGTAGTATAGATGAGGTACAATGGGTAATGATGAATAGAATAATCCCCTTCCATTAGAAAATAATTATTATATATCCATGTCACACTTTTGACAAGTGACACTCAAGGAATTATTCTCCTATCACTTGGGAAATTCATCCCATTACTTGGGAACATAGGATAGAATTATGAAAATAAGATTTGGGACTTAGGAATATAATATTATGTTCCTTTTCTTAGCTCCCTTTTTTTAATCCCTTAGCCCTCTTTCCCTCTTATGGAGTCCTAACCGCCAATACTATGATTTCCAACCTGGTTTGTAGCAGTGATGTATTTTATTAATGAGGTATATGTACTAATTACAATATAGGCTATCTAACCTTTTATCATCACAGAAACTCTAGCCCAAAAACATCACAAGCACTCTGGACTAAAACCATATTGGCTCAGTAGCCTATATAACATATGTACATATACAATTACAACCTTGGGGTCAAACTAGGGGTATTACATACCTAAATTACAATAGGTTCCCAATCAATATATGTTGTACCAGTTTTTGTCCCAAAGGTATGCTTGGTTCTCAACTAGCATATTGTTTGAGATGATGTCCTATAAGTAAATGGAGGAGCCTGGACAATAAATTTTAGAGATAGAAGTGAGTTTCTATAGTAAATAGCCATTGGTTGGTTATTGTTATAGTCAAAGGTACAATGTAGTTGCATTGTTATCACTAGGGAAACCAAGTGTCAAATTGTAGAGTTAATTCTAAGGTGGAATGATTTGTTTGCAACAAGAAGGACATAAATGTTGTTCTAGATGTAGCAAATATTTTTTATCATTTAGTTTAAAGCTCATTGGTGAGAATTATTGTCATAATAGTGGAGATAAAATAGTGATGGATAAACAAGGTAAATTTTTTGTGTTGTGTTCAATACAAGTGGGAACCATATGGAAATCTGAATCACAACATATATTCGTAGAAAATCTAGGATGGTATGAATAGATTCTATATATTGTTCCTTGAAAATTTTGATCTTGTATGTTACCTAGATTTCGTACTTTGCAGAACTATTGTAGTGGTAGGTAGACATTGATTTCAAATCTTGTACCTATGTTGTCTCTGTGCCATATAGTATGTTAACTGTATGCTCATGTATATTTGTATGTAACATGTAAAGGGAATATCACTATAAGACTTTTATAGGCATGCATACCCCTTTTCGATGTCTCCTTGATGATTTGGTGAATTGGGTGACTTATTTGATACAGTGGAAAACCTCTATTATGGAGTTGTTAGACACTTGTAGGAATGGCCCATGTGTTGGATATATTCTCTATGGGTGGATTGTGTTAGTTGTAGATGTTGGGAGGTGTGTTAGGAATAAAAAATATAAGTTTATGTACATTAAGGGGGAGTTCATCGAGAATTTTAATGGACCATGTTTACTCGAAGGAAATCCTATTAGACCAATAGTTGTAGTGGTTAGGTAACCATGTATTGCGATGGATGGTAGTTCCTTTATGGACTTTGATAGTTTGTTGGTGTCTACATGATTAAGGTATAAGATGTAAGTTCCAGGTTGGACCTAATATATAATTTGTTGATGAGCACTATCTTCGATTCATGGTAGACAATTTGTTGCAGAGGACTAGAAGATGATGGAATACCTGAACTAACAGAGATTGAGACAAGTACTCATTAAGTTGGATTGTTGAAATTATTAAATCCTACTTGTATCATAACTTAATGTGTTATATTTGATCATACAAAAAAAACTATTATTTTTTATTGTATTGGTCATTGTAAGGTAGAGTTTGTCTCTATGTGAGAAGTATGTTTCTTGGTGCAGATCCCCTTCTCTCCTAAGGGTTGCATGAGCTCTCAGTTAGGATCTTAGATTATGGAGTTGGTTGACTCTCTGAAACCCCACTGGTCTCATTCTGTGTTAACCACAGGTCCTCTCAACTCCCTGCACAGGCTTCTCAACAGCCACGACCTTCCCTTTCACGCTCTACGAAAATATCATAGTATTGGGTGTTAGCACCTTTTCTCTCAGCCCCTCCTCCGATGTGACCCTGGGAGATGACCACATGATTGTGGGTGCGACCAAAAGCAGTTTGAAGTCAAACTACTTTTGGGCCCGCAATTCTCCTCGAGCTTCCACATGTCCACCTAGTGAAACCATGGTATGGATTGTGGCCCGCCCTAGACTTTTTAAAGTCCGTGCAACTCCTGTGCCCGAAATGTGGGATGACCATCAATCTCACGATATTCACGGTGTTTTCAAATGGATGACCGAGATATATTCCTCAGAATCAATGGTTCAGACTTACTCCTCCCAGATCGAAGACTATGGTCGAATGAGAATATCGGGCTCCAGAATTCTCAAGTTTCAAACCTTTTTTTCCTTTACAAGGAAATCTTATGAAGCGGAAGATCTGTTGACACCTTTCCCATTCAATTAACAGATTTGATCTCTGTGGTTCTTAGGACTTTGAGGTTTTGAAATCTCAAACCCCGCCTCCTTTCGTACTTCAATCTTCCAGAGTAGGTGATTTGAAGACACATGTCCTCAAAATCAATGATCCATATTCTACCTTGGGTGTTTCACCTTTCAACCCAGATCGATGGTCCTGAGACCCTCCCCTTGATCAACGGTTGAGATCTCCTTCAGGTTCCGAACTTCGAATATTTCAAATCTCAAACTTCACCCTTTCCCCAATGATTTTATCCAAAAGTTGTGATCGAATGATGCGTGTCACCGCCTTGGATCAACATCTGGGGACTACTTCAGGTCTATACCCGAAGTACACAGATTCACAACACATATCCCTTGAATCTGACAGCTAGAGATCTCTTCGGGAACTTATCAGGAGCTCACAGATCTTTTCCACGTCTCCTCCAGATCTGATGGCTCAGGTTCACTTCGAGTCTTCGGGGTTCGGCAACCTTAGTTCGCAAACTGAAAAATCCCACAACAAATTTCCCGAAGCTCGTGATCTGTTGACAAGTGTCCTCCAACAGATAAACGACTCTTGTTTGTCCATCATTTCGCAGTTTGGGAATCACAAGTTTCAAACTTGACTCCTCCTAGGATTGTGATATCCAACAGCTCAGATTATCCTTGGCGATCCAACGTCAGATGTTCACCTCGGACGATCTAATGGCTTAATATGCTTCAAATGATTGGACGATGGAGATTTCACTTTGAAAATCCAGAACTCTAGACTTTGGATTTTCAAGTATCAAATATTGGTGGGTTCTCCCCCCTGTGTATACGAAGCATTAAATCGCATGTACCTTGTCTTCAATCAGACAGTTGTTGGTCCTTATGCTGTGATCCAATGACCGATGTCACTCCTCCTCCTTATCTTCCGATTTCTATGACTTATAAGAATTTCTAAGTGTTCGAAGGTTTCAAACCTTTGCTCCTTCGATGAGTCCAACTCTTGGATCTTGTTAACACATATGAAAAGTATTATTCCTCCTGATCTTTGTCTTGTAAAGAATTCAACTTCCCATGCACTCTTTGCGTTTCAAGGATTTCGGGAACTCATATCCGAAGGATTTCTCAACGAGAAGTTCTTCTCGCCCTCCTGGCATTCTCCTTTTGTTGGTTCCTTGACTTCTTACAAAGTCCCTTTGACGCTTAGTTGAACCTTGGATTTGTGCACTCATTGCACCAGATATTTACGCAAGGTTTGAATTCTTTTGGACGACTGTGCACGTCTTGCACAAGTCTCTTTTCACTCCTTGCAAAGGGAAGTTTCTTGCTATCTCTTCTGAGCTTCGGAACCGAAACAGATCCTGACAACGCACTCCTTGTGTTCTGTGTGCACACTTTGCACCACTCGACAGGAGAGAAACAATGGAAACTTATCCTAACATTCACAGTTCCATCTACTCATAACAAAATTCATTCATTCATTCATGAAAGCACAATAACAGGGAATTGAAAGCAATGTCCACACCATGCATTGTGTCAATTTTCCTTTGTTATATTCGAAAGAGAAAATGGCTACAACTATATCAAAACAAAAAGTAAAAACTCAAAAATATCCTACTAACTTGCAACTAGCCTCATTTGGGTGTATAAAACCTCTATTTATCTCAGAGGGTTCTTAGGGTTCCCCCCAACTACTTGGCTACTCCAAAAACCTAACCTAATGACTATCTTAGATCAGTCATATTCCAGAGCAGGAGTGGAAACTCCCACGTCGCTCACAATTGTTCAAGCATGCTTCAAAGATTTTTTCGGTGCTGAGTTCAGGTGTGCTAATCACTGGGTTCAGACATACTTCAGAATATTCTCCGTGACTGCCAGCGTTGAGATTCTAGAAAGATTCCCATGTGTTGAGTGCCCGCTCCGCATGATTTCCAAATATGCTCCTCCATCATACTCCTCTTGACAAAAATTCAGGGACTCATGTCCATGAGTTCTTGCACCAACTTTCCATGCTTCTGGATAACAACTTCATTTTCCCAACTGGAATATTCTATTGGGTGTCCCTTCCACTTGACCAAATATTCAAAATAGGTCTTCGTTCTGGTCTTCTTTCCAATCCTCTGATCAACAATATTCTTCATCTGTGGTTTTTCTGCTATAAGCAATTGTTTCTCCCACTGGACCTTCTCTTGATATTCTTCTTCCTCTGTTTCATCTTTCTTGTAAGGATACAAGTTTGAAACATTGAATATGGGTGATATGCCCACATCATCTGGCAACTCAATATCATAGGTGTTTGCATCAAACTTCCTCAAGATCTTATATGACCCTATCTTCTTCATCTTTAACTTGTTATATGTTCCCCTAGGGAAGATTTCTTTCCTAATATGTGCCAAAACCAGATCTCCTACTTCAAATTCAAGTTCTCTGCATTGTTGATCAACTCTGCACTTGTACTCCTGGTTAGAACTTTGCAACTGTCCTCTAATATGGCTATGAAGCTTCCCCATTTATACAACAAAATATTTTTCTCCAACGCTCCTGATCTCACTATGTTCCAAGTCTCTCAACTTAGATACTCTCATAGGTTTCATTCCATACAATATTTTCAGTGGGCTCTTTCCAATGCTCTTGTTTGGTGAGTCATTGCATGCAAATTCTTCTTGTGGAAGAATCTGATCCCATTGATTATGGTGCTTAGTAACCAGACTCCTCAATAAGTTCCCCAAACTTTTGTTTACCACCCAGTCTCTCCATCTTTCTGAGGGTGATAAGCTGAGATGAAGGAAAAATATGTCCCCAACTTCTTCCATAGTGTTCTCCAAAAGTGACCAACAAATTTTGTGTGTCTGTCCGAGACAATGCTTCTGGGTAGGCCATGAAGTCTTACAACTTCCTTGAAAAACATATTTAAATCCTTTTTGCGTTCTTGGAAGTCCCAATGCAAAATCCATGTTTATTGCATCCCAAGGCCTCTTTGGTATTGAAAATAGTTGATACAATCCAGTGTTCTGTCTTTTTCCTTTTGGATGTTGGCAGATTCTACATCTATTCACAAACTTTATCACTTTTGTTCTCATACCTGACCAATAGTATGAACTTCTCAACTGTGCAAATGTTTTATCATGGATGAAATATCCAACCAATCCTCCACTATGATTTTCATTTAAAAGGTTATCCCTCATTGAGCATTTTGGTATACACAACTGATTTCCCTTGAACAACTATCCCTCTTGAATAATATACTCTATCCACTGGATTTTGTCTCTCAGCACAGGATTTTCACATGCTTCCTTGAAATCTGTATCATCACCATACATGTCCTCAAAGTGTTCAAACCCCAAGTTCTTCACCTGAAATTCCTGTAGAATCAAACATCTCTTGCTTAATGCATCAACAAATTTGTTAGCATTCCCAACAATATGTTTTATGACAAAAGTAAAATTCTTCCTGAACTCAACCCATTTTGCATGCCTCTAATTCAATTTTTTCTATCTGGTTATGAATTGTAAACCCTGGTTATCGCTATATAATACAAATTTATTTTGGAAAAGGTAATGTCTCCACTTCTTCAAGGCTTGAATTATGGCGTAAAATTCCTTAACATACGTGGAGTATTTTCTCTTGGTCTCATTCAACTTCTCACTGAAGTAGGCAACAGGTCTATTATCTTGGCTCAAAACTGCTCCAATTTGAACTCCACTTGCATCACATCTCACATGAAATGTCTTTTCAAAATTCAACAACACTAGAATTGGTCGTTCTGTTATTTTCTCCTTCAGTATATTGAATCTCCTCTCAAATTCCCTTGTCCATTTAAAAGACGCGTGCTCTTCTTCACTGTATCCATCATTGGCGTACAAATTCCATTGAAGTCTCTGATGAACTTCCTATAGAAGATTGCTAATCCGTGGAAGCTCCTTACCTCAAACATACTCTTCAGTGATGACCATTCTTTGGTTGATTTCACCTTCTCTGGGTCCATCTTCAGTTCATTTGAAGAGATCACAAAACCAAAGTAAATGATTTATGCCTTCATAAAAGAGGACTTCTTCAGATTTATCAGTAGCTTCTCCTACTGTAGTCTCCCCATCACTAGTGTCAGGTGCCTCAAATGTTCCTCTTTAGTCCTGCTAAAGATCAGTATATAATCTAGATATGCAACCACAAACTTGCCAAAGAAATCTTTCAGTATTTCATTCATTAGCCTCATAAAAGTACTCGGGGCATTTGTTAAGACAAATGGAATAAAAAGCCACTCATACAAACCTTCGTTTGTCTTAAAGGCTGTCTTCCACTCATCACCTTCTCTCATTCTAATCTAGTGATATCTACTTTTCAAATATATCTTAGAAAATAAATTTTCTCCACTTAAACAGTCCATTAAATCATCCATTATTGGTAAAGGAGATCTATACCTGATGGTGATCTTGTTAATGGCTCTTAAGTCTATACACATTCTCCATCCTCCATCCTTCTTCGGACTCAACACAGTTGGTACTACGCATGGACTCAAGTTCTCTCTGACCAAACACTTGTCTAATAGTTCCTGGACTTGGTTCTTCACTTCCTCATTCTCTCGAGGTGTCAATCTGTATGATTCTTTGTTCAACAGACTTGCTGCTGGTATCAAGTCAATATGGTGGCTAATACTTCTGATAGGTGGAAATGAGTTAGGAAGCTCATCCCCCAGTATGTCAGCAAAATTATCCAACAATTCTTGAACTTCTTTAGGAAAATCATCCATCTATGTACTTGTAAGGATAACTCTAGGTTTCCTCACCACAACAAATTGTATCTGTTGTTATTTCTTGACTTCTTTCAGGAGTTTCTTCCCGCTCATGAGAAGTATGCTCGTGCTAGATTCCTCTTTCACTTTGTTCTCCTCTATTGGAAACAACATGTGTGTTCTACCATTATTGTCCAAGGTGTATGTATTCTTCCTCCCATCATGAATGACATTCCTATCAAACTTCCATGGTCTTCCCAACAAAATATGGCATACATCCATGGGAATTACATCACATAGATTTTCATCTCTATATCCTCCTATCTTAAATTCAACCAAGCATTGTTTAGTAACCATTACTTGGTGTCCTTTTTGCAACCATGAGACTTTGTATGGCTTCGGATGTGCAGTTGTCTCCAGCTCCAATTTCTCCATCATCTCTGTGGATACTAAGTTTTCAGTGATCCCACTGTCAATTATCACCTTCCATACTCTGTATTTAGTCTTGAAAGTTGTTCTAAAGAGATTGTTCCTCTACACTGGATTTTCAACTTTTGCCTCTGCTTTCAAGAGAACCTTCCTCAACATCATGGATATTCCATCCTCTTCTCCTTCTGCTTCAACATTCCCTCTCCATGCTTCTAAAATGTGAGATTCACCTACCCCTTCTTTATTTTTCTCGAGGCATTCCCAAGACATGTTCCCTTTCTTTCCATAGGCATAACATCTTGCTTCTCCTCCTCCTCTTCTTCCTCTTCCTCTAGAATAACTTCTTCCACCACCCTATCTTCCTCGGGAAATTCCTCCTCTTTTTGAGTGACTGTGTGGTTTCTCAACCTTGTCCTTAGACTTAAGTTTCTTTTCATGGGTAGCTCCCTTGCTTTTGTTTGGGGTTGGGATTTTGCCTCCTCCTCGCTGGCTTTGTTTTCTGGCCAAATTCTCCTCTGCCTTGAGTGCAAACTGATAAGCATCCTCCACTATCCTTATTGACATCATGTTGAGGCCATCCTGGATTTCATGTCTCAATCCATTTATATATATGGAAACGTTTTCTTCATCTCTTTCCTTTTGTCCAGTTCTAATGTTTAGCCTATAAAACTCCTTTGTGTACTCCTTAACTGTCATCCCCTTATGTCTCAGGTTCTGTATCTTCCTGAACAGATTGAACTGATAATATTTGGGCATGAACTTAGACTTAAGCTTGGCTACCATTATGTCCCAATTCTTTATCTTCTTCTTTCCCTTGCTTCTCCTCTCAACCCACAGTTCATCCCATCACAGTGTTACATGTCCTTTTAGCCTGGTGATAGCCTATTTCACCCTTTTCTCCTCATCGAACTCTTCATAGTCGAAATGTTTATCCATGGATCTCACCCAATCCAACAACTCTTCATCATCTTAATTGCCTTCATACATTGGGATCTCTATCTTGGATCTGCCTCCTAATCTAGCAACTGCTCTTAGCAAGCGTTCTTCGGCAACATCCTCTCCTGCAGCTTCTTTGGTTTCTACTTCCTCTCTCTTTGCAATGCTTTTGTCTCCAGCATCAAGTGCTCTCCTTTGCGTTGCCTCCATCACCTCTAATATTGCACGAAGTTCTCTCATCTCTCTTTCTACAACTCACTTGGCTAAAGATGGTTCCACTCGTCTCCTTGGTGGCATTGTGTTGACTATCTGTCACACACAGAGTACCACTTAGAGTTCTTTTGTCTCCTCTCCTTTGCCAACTGTCTACAAGAAAAACTTCATCTTTGATACCACTTGGTGTAAACCCCCTTCTTTCCTAAGGGATGCATGACCCCCCGGTCAGGATCTTCGATTCTGGAGTCGGTTTACTCTTTGAAACCCCACTGATCTCATTCTGTGTTAAACACAGGTCCTCTCGGATCCTTGTGTAGGCTTCTCAACACCCATAACCTTCCCTTTTGCGCTCTATGAAAATCTCAGAGTATTGGGCGTTACCTCCTTTTCTCTTGGCCCCTCCTCCAATGTGACCTTGGGCGATGACCAGGCGATTGCAGGTGCGACCACAAGTGGTTTAAACTCAAAATACTTTTGGTCCAAAAGTTATCCTCGAGCCTCCATGTGTCCACCTGGTGAATCCACGATATGGATTGCATCCCGCCCTTAAGTTTTTAAAGTCCATGCAACTCCTATGGCCACAATGCGAGATGACCATTGATCTAATGATCTTGACGGTGCTTTCAAATGAACGACCGAGATCTATTCCTCAGAATCAAAGGTTCATACTTACTCCTCCCAGATCGACGATTGTGGTCGAATCGAAATTTCAGGCTCTAAAATTCTCAAGTTTCAAACCTTTTTTTCCTTTACAGGGAAATCTTCTCGAGCGGAAGATCTACTTATACTTGTCCTCTTGAATCAACGAATATGACCTCTACAGTTCTTCAGACTTCGAGGTTTTGAAATCTCAAACCTTACCTCTTTCTGTACTTCAATCTTACGAAGCGGGTGATTTGAAGACACCTGTCCTCACAATCAATGGTCCAACTTCTACCTTGGGAGTTTGACCTTTCAACCCAGATCGATGGTCATGAGACCCTCCCCTCGATCAACAGTCGAGATCTCCTCCGGGTTTCAGACTTCAAATATTTCAACTATCAAACTTCACTCTTTCCCCAATGATTTTATCTAAAGGTTGTGATCCATTAGCGCGTGTCCCCCCCTTAGATCAATGGATGAGGACTACTTTGGGTCTATACCCAGAGTACACGGATTCACACCACGTCTCCCCTGAATCTAATGGCTAGACATTGCTTCGGGACTTTACCTGAAGCTCACAAATCTTCGCCACGTCTCCTCCAGATCCAATGGCTCAGATTCACTTTGGGTCTTCGGGGTTCGGTGACCTCAGTTCTCAAACTAAAAAATCCAATTACAAATTTCCCCAAGCTCACGATCTACTGACAAGTGTCCTCCGGCAGATCGATGACTCTCGGCTCTCCGACACTCCATGTTTCTGGAATCTCAAGTTTCAAACTTGATTCCTCCCAGGCTCGCGATATCCAACGACTCAGATTCTCCTTGGGGATCCAACACCGGATGTTCACCTCGGATGATCTGATGACTCAGCCTGCTTCAGATGATCAGACGATGGATATTTCACTTCAGAAATCTGGAACTCTAGACTTCGAAAGTTTCAAGTCTCAAATCTTGGTGGGTTCTCTCCCCTATTTATACGAAGCGTTAAGGATCGGGTACCTTGTCTTCAATAAGATGGTTATTGGTCCCTATGTTGTGATCCAACAACCGACGTCACTCCCCCTCCTGAGCTTCTGATTTCTCTGACTTAGAATACTTTCTAAGTGGTCAAACGTTTCAAACCTTTACTCCTCCGACAAGTCCGACTCTTGGATCTTGTTAACACTTATGAAAATTATTATTCCTTCTGATCTAGGTCTTATGAAGACTTCGAATTCCCACACAATCCTTGCGTTTCATGGATTTCGGTAACTCATATTCGAAGGATTTCTCAAAGAGAAGTTCCTCTCGCCCTCCTCGCATTCTCCTTTTGTTGGTCATCGACTTCTTACAAAGTCCCTTCGATGCTTAGTCGAACCTTGGATCTGTGCACTCCTTACACCAGATATTTACGCAAGGTTTGAATTCTTGCGGATGATTGTGCACGTCTTGCACCAGTCTCTTTGCACTCCTTTCAAAGGGAAGTTTCATGCTATCTCTTCTGAGCTTCGAAACCGAAACAAATCCTGAGAACGCACTCCTTGCGTTCTGTGTGCACACTTTGCACCACTCGATAGAAGGGAAACAATGGAAACTTATCCTAACATTGATAGTTCCAACTACTCATAATGAAATTCATTCATTCATTCATGCAAACACAATAATAGTGAATTGAAAGCAATGTCCACACCATGCATTGGGTCAATTTTCCTCTGTTATATTCAAAAGTGAAAATGGCTGCAACTATATCAAAACAAAAACTGAAAACTCATTAATCTCTTACTCACTTGTAGCTAGCCTCATTTGGGTATACAAAACCTCTATTTATCTGAGAGGGTTCTTAGGGTTCCCCTCGACTACTTGGCTACTCCAAAAACCTAACCTAACGACTAGCTTAGATCAATTATATTCCAGAGAAGGAGTGGAAACTCCCACGTCTCTCGTAATCGTTCAAGCATGCTTCAAAGATTTTTCTGGTGCTGAGTTCAGGCATACTAATCATTGGGTTTAGACGTGCTTTAGAATATTCACTGAGACTGCCAGCGTTGAGATTCCAGAAATATTCCAATGAGTTGAGTACCTGCTCCACGTGCTTGCCAACGATGCTCATGCATCATTTCTCATTTTTAGGTGGTTGTTAGATATAGTTGGATATGAAAGGTTCTCTCCAAACATTTGGCTCATATTTCGGTGTGTGGTTGAGATATTCTCTTGTGACTATTGAAAGTAGATGTTTAATGTATTTATATGTGTATAGTTATTTTTTGAATACAAAACTCAACATATTTTTGGTGTTTATCGACACAGAATGAATCATAAATGTTATGATCCATTCCATTAATCCAAAATATTTATAAATATAAAGTAAATCTTCATATTTTTAAACAATTAATTATTGGTTTTTAGTTTAGTGTATAATTATAATATTGAAATCTCTTTTAAAAATTAAAATAGTAAATATATTTTTATATATTTTTAGGAAGATAACAAATCTATGGAGGAAAGAGGAAAATCATTACTAACTATCCATGAAATGCAGATTGATTCATCACCATCATTCAATAAAAACCATGCCACATAAAATGACTAGTTGGTGATCCATAATGGGGCCTAAGGCCTCTAGTCATGTATATTTAACATGTTTACATTTGAGGAAGCTAAGCTCTTAAAAAACCAAAAAGAGTTTTAGGTCAGAAAACCATGTCTCATAAAATGATTAGTTGGTGGTCCATAAGATGGGATGGCGCTTTCAACAAATTAAGTGGATGGCATTTTTAGTGTATGGGAGAGTTTAATTCCATTGAGACATCTGGATCTTTGAATATTGATGTGAAATTTTATATTAGAAAACTCCAGTTATAAAAGGTTATAAAAGGTTAGAATTCGTAGTTGTTAAAAAGGTGACAACAAATCCCCATAGGATGTGGATCTCAATCCTATTATTTAACTTTTGGTTGAGATAAGGCAATCTAAGTTAGAATGTATAATTATTGAATTAGTTTCATTGTAACTGTTGGAGAAGTTGTTTAATTATGTGTTCCTGAGAGAAAAATATTGAGCAAGGGGCTTGGAAAGGGATTTTGTTTGTAATCTCCTGTTAAGCAATAGAATAATGTTGCCATTGTCCCGTGGATGTTTCCCTCACCCTGAGGGTTTTACCACGTAAATCCTTATGTCTATTCTGTGATTGTGTGTAGTGCCATTCTTCCTTTGATTTGTTGCAGGTTAATTAAGATCTTTGTGGGTTAATGGAATCAACAAGCGGTATTAGAGAAATTGTGTTGAGATCACTGGGTGAATCAAGTGTTGAAGGAAGATCGCAACAGAGAAGATAGGAAGGCCACAAAAAGAGAGACGGAGAGGCATCCAAATTGAGGGAGGAGTCACCTGTTTGGGATTGAAGAAGACTCTTTCTGCATGGAGGGTGTGAGTTCATAGAGGTTGACAAGGCAGTCCAAGTGAGACTGCAGAGAGAGGGGCCATGAAGGTGTGCCCAGGTCTACCTGCGTGCAGGAAAAGATGCTCGGATTTCTACAAGGAGCGTGACTTTTGTTTGCTGTAAAATTGACATAGGAGAGCTTGTAGCTATTTTTTGACTCTATCCGAAGAAGAATGTGGAGTTGCAGGAAGAGGTAGCAGTGCAGGGGGACGTGTTGGTAGTCACGTGATAATGCCTGCAAGGATCCTCTCGAGAAGGGAGGAAGCCAGTGGTATTGGAGGCACTGTGGCTGGTGCTCATGGATTCCAGACGATTGTACAAGAATTTTTGTTCATGGAGACTGTGTGGAGGCTGTTGTGATCAAAACAGTGTTGATAACTATTTTACAGTACAAAGAACGAGTCAGAGCAAGTTTGAGATCTTGGGTGTGAGGTTACAGTTTCTTTGTGTGAAAAGTTGTGCTCATTGAAGAATGAATGTAAATACAATGAATTCTTGACATGGAGTTCACTGGGAGCACCATCATTCTCAATGAAGGTGAACCATCTAGATGAGAAGATCTGTGGGTCTTGTTTATCACCCATGCACAAATTGTTTATCTGTGTGTAGCAAGAAGACCGCGTGGTAGAGGAAAAGAGTCTGACTGGCTGATGGAGTTGGCTAGAGCTTATTTGATTAGCAGTGGGGTCAGTGGTGTAGGACTGCAGACTGACACATCATTTGGCCTGAAGAGAAAGTGGCTCGAGCATGTCGTCAATTAGGTTTTAGAATTGCATGGAGATGTGTCAGAGCTTCCAATTGATGGACACGACTTTCTGTTGTGTGAGGCATTGATCATGAGAATTAGAATGACCACAGTGTAGAAGGAGGAAGAGATGATCTGCGAAGTTGCGAGTCATGTCGAGAATGTGGTTTTGGATCATTACTTTCTGTCACAAGAAAAGAACACGCAGAAAGACCGATTGGCAGGAGAGTGACCAATGTCTACGAAAAAGAAGTTGACTGATGTC
Source organism: Picea glauca (assembly GCA_000966675.3). Lineage (NCBI taxonomy): Eukaryota > Viridiplantae > Streptophyta > Pinopsida > Pinales > Pinaceae > Picea > Picea glauca. The sequence goes on along the minus strand of JZKD02S1300184.1, from coordinate 159,427 downwards.
GATGTGGAGGAGATCGTTGGATTATAAGGGATATTGGGTACTTGTAGAAACCGATATGGGTATGCATATTCAGATGCAATATTGCCCATTTTCATTTCAGATATCCATATGGAGGAGCTAGCCCGTGTGGACTCGTGTAAAGAGAGGTGACTGGTGCATGGAGCATTTTTTGTTGTTTGTTAAGAGTTGTGTTGGACCAACCGTATGAGGAGAGAAATTGAGTCTTCTATGACCAACATGGTGGTGTCACACAATCACTTTTGTTGAGGAGAGTGCATGGAGCGATCATCATCTGTTTGTGAGGAGAGTGCGGGTTAGTACTCCTCTTCATGGATCTGTGCATGGCAACATTCAAACACCACAAATCTATCCATTTCCAATCCGTCCTCAATTGCGCACATGATTATTGCCAATAACTTAAATCAGATATGAGTTGAATGTTGATTCGTTGGATGTGAGAGACCTAGCTGGTTGTGAGTGAGTCCATGAAGTTCCCTACCCGAGAAGGGTAACTTAGAGAAGGAACTCGATCAATAAGGTTGATAACTAGGATAGATAAATCCAATGAATGATCGAGGATATGGTGTTGATCGATGGAATAATTAGAGTTGTAGTGGTACTTCTCTAGATGATGAGCTTATGTGTGTGTCACGAAAAGATGGGATCTGCACATATATGTTATCCATTTTTTCTGTGTGTGGTAGAATTGGTAAATGGACTACGGTGCATGGATCTATCGCTATGTTTGTCACAACGAATGTTGTTGGTTGTGTTACTAGTGGTATGCGAATCACTTGGTGTGTCCAAGTTGATCACGTGCTTGGTGTGTCTAAGTTGAGCATTGGATGGCTTAATGTGTTCTAGCCGAGATGGATAGCTTTCTTGGTGTGTCTGAGCCCAATGTAATACCTGCGACGACATAGACCAGGCGTGCCTCTGGCAAATTGGGCTCTAACGGTGTGACGCAGAATACGACGAGGAGATTGGCCACAAAATTGAAGTGTCTGCTTATTGTGGCAGAGTTGGGGGTCATTTTTGGTCGCATGGTCAAAACCTCTAGCGACGTTCCTGTCAGATGACTTCGAGCAGGAAGATGTGGAAGATGACCTTGATGTGGCCAGGGGGTGGTGCCTGGTAATATGGTTTTCCAAATGCTACCATCAATTTTTAGGATGGTGATGAGGTCAATGTCGATAGATGCAATACAATTGTGCAAGAAGTGCCTTCGCCATGCTGGTTTTGGAGTAGAGTTGTTGCATCACCGTAGATGAGTTGCATGGAGGAGCTGCCACATTTGAGGAGAAGGTTTGTAAACCTGCGCATGCCCACAATTTGACCTGCATTTTTGTTACCGCATGAAGGTGAGTCACTGCCAAAGCGAGTAGTAGAGGACCCACCATGAGGATCACAATGATGTGGGATCACTGGACAATGGGATCTCACATTAGAATTTAACATACGGTAAGTCGAGGTCTTCCATTACAACAAGCACGATCGAGTGAAATTGGTCGCCTTGTATCTGTGTCGAGGCCGAACGATGCATTGCTGAGAGAAAAGTTGGCCTCGAGAAAAAGTACGGATACATGTTTTAGGAATCTGTTTGGTTAAGAAGATGAGCATTGACGTAATGATGTTTTTTGTTTGAACGAAGAATTCAAATGGTGGACTCGATGAGGCCAACGCATCCATAGCTACATAAGTAATTGTGTGATTGGAGGATGCATTATATCCTTTGGGGAGATTTGTAGATAGTTGTTCAATGTTGTAAGGAACATCTTATGCCCAGAGTAACCATGTAACCATGTTGTGAGTGAAATAAAAAATGAAGTTTGGACAGTAAATGTGTCAGTGCTGCAAGATTGATTTGAGCATGCTGGTGCACCCTTATCGATTGGGTGCATTTATTCGCTAATCAAGGTGTCCGGATGGTAAACGACAATGGAGTGACGGTAAAGTCACTATAATTATTTATTTATTTATTTATTTTGGAGTTGTAATTAATTATATGTAATTGGGCATATGGCTATAAGACCTTGTTAGGCATTTGTACACCTACTTTTCAATAGGTTAAGTCTAGAAGTAGACTTAGGTGATAGGGGGTGGGTTACATGTCATGATAATTGCCCATGATTTTATGTCCATATAATCGCATGTAATAAAGCCTGCTTAAAGGCTAGTTGTAACTCCATTATAAATGGGCCTGGAAGTGAGCAGTGAACGTTTACTTGGTCGGCTTGGGTGGATTTTGGTCAAGGGGATATTCATGCTAAGATGGAGCTAGGACTCCATTGAAAGTTTCCTAGAGGTGAGTTGGTGTCACACTCACTTGGCTAGCTTCGTTTGTTTTTGGCAAAGGTCTCAAACACAGTGTTCAAGGTAGAGTACTCAAGGTGCACAGGATCACCACAGGAGAGTTGTTTGCAAAGCTCAAGTAATTCATTGTATGGCCTAATGGTACCTAGGCATTTAGTACATGATGTTGATTCCTTCATGGTGATATGAGATTTACAAGTGGGAATAACTATGGTATTCACTATCTTGGTAATTAAGTAATTGACGATATTCTTGTTGAAAGCACAAGCATGGTTACGATCAACAGGTTGGCTCAGTTGGCTTGGACGTTCGAGATGAAGGATCTGGAAGCAACAAAACAAATATTGAGAATAGAAATACACAGAGACGGGATTGATGGCAAGTTTTGGGTTATCACAACGAGAGTACATGGTATGATACTCAGGAAATTCGGTATGAATGATGTGAAGCTGGTAAAATATTTTTTGGCTTTCTGTCCAAGTGATGAAGAAGAAAAGGGTTATATGCCTCCTATATGGTATGCTAGTAGAAAGATTGATGAATGTGATGAGAGGATCAAATATTTCACATGTCGCTGGTGTTGTCAGTGGTCACCTAAGAAATCCAGGTGAAACAGTGAAATGGGTGCTTCATTGTTGGAAACACTAGTATCACCTATCTTTGGCTTGCAAGAAGGTAATGAATGGACAAGGGCAATGTGAAGTAGTGAAATGGGTGCTTCATTGTTGGAAACACTAGTATCACCTATCTTTGGCTTGCAAGAAGGTAATGAATGGACAAGGGCAATGTAACACGCAAATTGTTTTGAAGGTGGAGATTGTTAAAATGGTAACAACAAATCCCCATAGGATGTGGATCTTGATCCTATTATTCAGTTTTTGGTTGAGATAAGACAACCTAAGTTAGAATGTACAATTAAAGAA
>JZKD02S1300184.1:143615-153829 GCA_000966675.3 Picea glauca | reverse complement strand
CATATATATATATATATATATATATATATATATATATATATATATATATATATATATATAATCATAGGTTTTTCTTCAAAGAAAAAACCGTAATATTCTATATTTCAAGTGTGAAAACAAAATACACGTTTTACTATTTTAAAATGGTAAAAAATATATAGTCTCAACATTGTCTTGAAACAATATCTTTCTCTATCCTATACCTATGTATTTCAATCTTCCTAGGACCCTCCACAACGATGTTCACATTTCTTTCACAAACTTCTCTTCGACCGTAAAGCTCTATCAATAAACAAGATCAAAATCCCAAACAAAAAACACATGTAAAAATTCTTTTACCTCTTGTATCAATAAAGTGATCTTTTGATAGCCTCCCGAAATAAAACCCACATACGTAGATTTCTAAATTAACTCTGTTGCATCTTCAACAACTCCGTTTCTCTCAAATATTAATTCAAGATCATAATCGTCTTGTTGTATTATGACAGAGGTGCTTAATCTTAGTGTTTTCTTCTATCAATGCTAATATTTGTTTCATAGCTTGAGTGCTTAATCTTCCACACGACCTTGAGTCATAACCAAGCGCTTATCGTGTCGGGCACTTAACTCCCCATGGATTTTCAACTTTGATAAAACCTAGACCATCGAATTGTCACTTATATCAGAGTGACATCATCAAAATCTGATCGTGTGGGTGGCTCTAATGTTTTTGGACTCCAATCAAGCTCGAACACTCTGACAGGTTTTCGACTTTAATGAACTTGGAACCAAATCCAAAAAATTAGGAATTTGACGATCTTCCTTTGGTCAGAGTTCTATTAATCTGAAACACCCTGATGGGTCTAGACTCCAATAGTTCAAACTCTGATGAACTGTATCCCTTTCACAATTCTACATTGTCGATCTCTTTCAAGGGCTTATCTCCACTGTTGATTTGGATAGAGCCATTCCTTAGGTCTATCGGACTCTAACAAGCATGTACAACTCTGAATATGGTCTCAATTGATCAATCACCACATGCCTCTTTCATGATTCGATCTAACAACCTCGAACATTCAACTGTGATATATATATATATATATATATATATATATATATATATATATATATATATATAACCATAGGTTTTTCTTCAAGGAAACCACTGTTATATTCGATATTTCAAGTGTGAAAGAAAAATAGACGTTTTACTATTTTAAAATGCTCAAAAATATGTAATGTCAATATTGTCTTGAAACAATATCTTTCTATCCTATACCTACATATTTCAATATTCCTAGGACCCTCCACAACGATGTTCACATTTCTCTCAAAAAATTATTTTCGACCGTAAAGTTGTATCAATAAACAAGATCAAAATCCCAAACAAGAAACATATGTAAAACTTCTTTTACCTCTTGCATCAATAAAGTGGTCTTTTGATAGCCTCTTGACATAAAACTCACATATGTAGAGTTCTAAATTAACTTCGTTGCATCTTCAACAACTTTGTTTCTCTCAAATATTAATTCAAGATCAGAATCCTCTTGTTGTATTATGACATAGGTGCTTAATCTTAGCGCTTTCTTCTATCAGTGCTAATCTTCATTTCAGAACTCGAGTGCTTTATCTTCCACATGACCTTGAGTCGTAACCAAGTGCTTATCATGTCGTTCACTTAACTCCCCATGGCGATCGGACTTTCATCTAACCTAGACCATCGAACTGTCACTTATATCATAGTGATATCATCAAAATCTGATCATGTCAGTGGCTCTAAATTTTTTGGACTCCAATCAAGCTAGAACAATCCGACATGTTTTCGACTTCGATGAACTCGCAATGGGAATGTGAACCTATAGTTTTGTTTGTGAACACACATGATTCTTATTTAAATATCTTCACCTTTGTCGGAGCTCCATGCAGACCATTTCCTTGCGGAATGTAAATATCTAGGTCATCTATTAAATAAAAAAATGGTCATGCATTATAAATGTGTGCACATTCCTTTGTGTAAAGAAATAATTTTTAAATGAAACAATGTTTTTTCTTTTTTATCATTTTTCCCAACCCGTGATGGTTTAACCCTTATTCTTCTTCCAAGTACAAGCGCACTTTTTCTAACTAGGGCCAATATTAGCGATGGAGAGTAGGAGGGACATTGGCTTCATTGGCACTTTGCATTTGTAGAGAGAAACTCTCATTCCTAGGTATATTTTATTTGAAATGTCATCTTTATATCTATTTTTGAAATGATATAAACTTACATAATTTTTAAAAATATTTTTTTATTGTTTAATTAAAGTTGTTATTTCACCAATATGGAGAGAAACCTTGATACAATCCCAAAACATAATCCCCCACAACACCCATACACTAAAATTAATGAATGTTCGTATGAACTCAAAAAATCAATTGGTGAGATTAGGAACGCTAGAGAGCCACCTCATATTTCATTAGGAACTTCACTTGACATCATTATTTCTTCCATTATCCATGGCTATGGCCAATTACATGATATATATAAATATATCACTATGATGAGAGAGTAATTCTCAACTACCATTAGTAATGAAGAGGTTCAAAACATGTATATAACCAAAGAGATGATTGTTCAATTGTTTATTGACCTTGAATGAACCAACCACCTAATCCAAGAAAAAAACATATTTGGATGGATTGGTGCACATTTCATATAGTGGCCACACAATTAGCTTTCTTCAAGATATTTTTGTCATTGCTAGAAATCTTCCACGATGTGTTGAAGATCTTGAATTCCTAATTGTTAGGAGACATGGTGCCTAATCTAAATATTATGAATTTTATGTGAAGTGATCACGGGTGATAAATGCATTGTATTACAAAATTGAAATGGATAAATTTTATCAAGATGTTCAAATTGACATGAACTCAGTTGTGTCTCTCCATGAAAACCCAACAGATGTGTCAACTAGGCTTAAATTTGTTGATTGTGATATTAAAGAAACAAATAACACCATTGATGACATTCAAGGTTTTCCTATTGACCGTTTGCACTCTCATCCTTCATCTTTTATTGCTTGCATACCCAACGAATGTAGAGAAATCAAAGAAATAAGAACATTTATTGAAAATGCTGAGTCTTTACCTGTTCAATCGGTCGACTGGCTAGATATTGGTTCATCTTCGATCAATGAATATAATACTCAAGGGTTATTAGACATGGCATTCCCCACATTATTCCCCACTGGTGAAGCTGATTGGTTGCATCCACATATTTGTAACATTCAACTTCATGAATATGGATTGCATTTTCTCAAATACTTTGATTAGAGATTTGGAAGCCATCCTCGCTTTCGATACTTCTTATTGAACATGATAATGAAACATCGAAGTCAAGAAACTACTACAGTTTTTGTAAAGAAAAATATACATGATAACTCCCCAACAACAATAGAAGTGTTGTGTCAACAACTCACAGATTTACCTGATAAGAAATTGGTTGAGCACCTTATGCGTTTTGGTTCTTCACTCAGAGGAACAAGAGCCTATTGGACAATGTGTCATACTGAACTTACTGACATGATTACTCAATTGGGTTGTCCAACTCTATTTTTTACTTTGAGTGCAGCTGACACAAAGTGGCTAGACATGCATAATGTGATGCCGAGAAATGAAAATTCTCATGGTTTAAATCAACATCGTATAAAAAATGAGAATGTTATCAAGTACCCCCATGTTGTTGCCATGTTTATGCATCATAGATTCAATATCTTTCGAGAAGAAGTCATACAAAAATATCTTCGTGTTAAAGTTTTTTTTGTACAGGTTTGTGTTGTTGTATTTATGCTAACTAATTTTTTTCTCAGTTATTGTAGTATTTTTTCTACTATATATGTTTACTATATCTTCTTCTTTTCTAGATATGAGTAGCAACATAGAGGGTCAGCTCACATCCACATATTCTTATGGTTGGAAGGTACTCCAAACATGGAAATATTAGATTGGTCTAATCCTTTAGATGTGCATGTTGCAAAGACATATTTTGATAGATATGTAACAGCATGGAATCCACATGACATTCATCACCAAAACATAATGGTTCCTCGAAGAATCAATGATGATCCCTATGTATTGAATACAGAATAAATGTTTTCCTCCAATCCTCTTGATCATTTGAAAATTTGTTGAACCGTGTTCAAAGACATACAAAGTGCAGTGTAGATTCATGATTGCGTAATAAAGGTTATGTTCTCACTTGACTCTACAATGCTCCATGGAAGGTTTGAAATGATTCACTATTATTCATAGATGAGAAAGGAAGAAAAAAATATGAGCCATCAAGAAATGATGATAGGCTAAATGTCCACAATGTAGATGTTCTTGCAATGTGGCATGCAAATGTTGATTGTCAACCAGTTGTTTCCTGACATGATGTGTTGAAATACATTGATAAGTATGCTTCCAAAGCAGAAAAGAGGTCAGAAAGTTATCAAGATATGCTAACTATAATTTCAAATTCTGGTGCCTCAGAAGATCCTGTTTTGTCTGCATATAGAGGATTCCTTACTGAAACACTTGTTGATCATGACATTGGAGCCCAATTAACATGTCATATGTTAATAAAGCTACCTCTTGTACTTTGTAGTTGAAACTTTGTTTCCTTAAATGTTGGAAGAAAGGTTTTTTAAAAAGTGTCAAAGGGCCCCCATCAATTTTCATCTGCCAACAATTTTGTTGAAATGTATCAACATAGACCTGATTTTATTGATCATTTGTGTTTGATAGAAACATCAAGATCTTGGACCTTTTCTGCCAAACGTAAGAAAGAGAAATGGAAACCTAGAAATTTCCATGCCATCGTTAGAGTTTGGCCACGCTTTTATTTTATTCCCAATATGGCTTCAAAAGAATTCCAAAATTTTCGTTGGTCTGAATTGATTTTGTACAAACCTTTTAGGAACATTCCCATTGATATTGGCCTTTCAGATGAAACAATGATTGAAAATTGGAGAAATGTTCGATATCGACCATGGCATGTTCATCGAGCCCCTGTCTCTTCAGAAAATGTTGAATATGATGATGATTTCCAAGAACAACCAACCCATGTGGAAGAATATTTTGAAGAATGGTAGCTTTTGTTTCATTTGGTTCCTCCTAATAATGTCAATGTTTTTGACTTTCACACTCTTGGCCGAAGGGGCTTTGATATATGTTTTGACTGGGAGAAAACAACAACTTCAAATGATGTTGCAGAAGAGGATATTTATTTTATAAGATACGCCAAATCAAGAGGTGTTATTTTTTAAAATCATCATCCTAGATATGTATCTCCATCTTCCTTGACAGAGAAACAACAAGTTTATTTTGATATCATTTTACAACATTCAAATCAATATCCAAGTCATGAACCTCTTCTAATGATTGTTCAGGGTACTGCAAGCACTAGAAAGTCTTTTCTTATTCATTGTATTTCTCATGCTCGTTCTACTTCGTCGGCTGATGGAAATAGTCCTTTGCTTTTTCTCACTCCAACACAAATAGTTGCTTTTAATATACATCCAAAAATAATACACACAACACTAAAGATTCCTATTAAGGATATGCGACCACTACAGGGGGAGTCTCTAGCAATATTTCAAGAAGAAATGCGGCATATTCGATATATTTTAATAGATGAAATGAGCTTTTTAGGACCAAGGTTATTCATACAGATTGATTCTTGATTGCGAGAAGCATTTCCAGATAATAAATCTTCTCCTTTTGGTGGTAGATCTATTATTCTTGTGGGTGACCTTGGTCAATTGCCTCTTGTCAGAGATAAGCCCTTATATGCAGCTAATACAACATGAAAAGTTTTATGGAATAAATTCAACATCATTGTCACCTTGGATACAATATTCTGACAGCAAGGAAATGATCCGAAACAATATTGTTTCTATAGATTGTTAATGAACATAAAAAATGTTGAACCCCTTTTTGATGATTGGGAGATGCTTATGTCACGGGTTGATATGAATTTTCCTCTTGAGGAGAGGACTTTATTTAATTCATCACTTCACTTGTTCCCAACAAATAATTTGGTGAACTTGCATAATAGGAAGATGTTGAAATCATTAAATTCTCCAATTGCACGATGTGTTGTTGAGCATACACGACGAACATAAATTGTTGGTCTTGATGATGATCAATTGGAACATGAAGTTCTCTTATGCCCTAGACAATGTGTCGTGTTGACATGTAACTTGTGGGTTGAAGTTGGCTTAGTGAATGGTGCTCTAGGTTACATTCAGAATATATTCTATATCTCTGGCTCAAAGCCTCCTCAACTTCCAATGTATACAACTGTTCATTTTGATAAGTACATTGGTGTTCCATTTGACCCAATAAATTCAAACATTGTACCTATCACACCGGTTATAAGAGGAAATCATAAACAAAATCCTCTAAAGATGGCATGGGCCCTTACTATTCAAAAATCACAGGGGTTGACTTTAGAACGTGCAACAATTGATATTGGAAACAAAGAGAAGCAAGGGTTGACCTTCACATATATATCAAGAGTCAAATCAATATATGGTTTACACATATCATCATCTTTCTCTTTTGAGTGCTATGCAAAGATGAAAAATAGTGCATATGTTACAATTAGGAAAAAAGAAGAGGAATGATTAAAGTCCATATCATTGTAACATTCAATTTAAATATTTTCACTTTACATAGAATGTCTATGTTAAGTTCGTTTTTTGTCCTCTTATATTTTTTTCTTGAAATTATCATTTCTTTATGTTTGTATAAACATGTAAATGTTTATTGAATCCATTTTACTTTTTGGAGATAAAAAAAAAATCATAATTTTCGTTATGTTTTCCTTTTTTTACCAACCATACTCTTTCTTCGATACAATTTATTATACCTTTCTATTTTTTTTCACGGTTTTAAAAATTTCGTTAAAAAAATACATCTTTTTTACTCATTCAGTTTTTCTTGCAACATTTTTTTAAAGGGGTCAATATAACTATTGTATTCAAAATTTATAAGGAGTTATGTTTCGTTATGTTTATGCTTTTATTCTAGTCATACTAAATATTTATTATTATTATTAATTGTATTTTTTACATGCAGTTATGGATAACGAAAGTGCAACAAAATTTATTTCAACAATACATAATATCACAGCTCAACAACAATTTCTTACTGGAATTCAAGAGATGATTAGTAGGAGAAGTGGAACTCCTACACACTTGTTTGATGAGACCTTGGATTGTTTGTCTGAGGTGAAAGAAATGGTTCGTGAGTTTCAACATATTTCTGATAGAGAATTTGGTAGAAAATTACGTAGAGAATGGCCCGAATGACAAAGGGGTCGTCAAGTTACTGTTGACGTTAATTGGTGTTGCATATGTCATAAATCTAGTTGTAATTTGGAATAGATTTTGTTATGTTTACCATTTAACGAATTTTTAAATTTGTTAGTGTTTGGATACTATATTTTATGTACTTAAAATGATAACTTTTTTAAATAAAAAAAAATTGTTTTAAATATATCGACAACAAAGTTTATGTTTTTTGTTTAGAACTCTATCTATTCAATTATTGTTTTCCATATGTTGCAAAGTAAAAAGTTTATTCACATGTCTACACCAAACATAAGTTTTATTACTCTCAAAATGTTATATGTGTCATTCAATGTAACATAATCAATTTATTAATGTTTAATTGTCATTGTATTATTGATTTGTATTTCCTTTTTCTTTTATACATGTCTAACATTTATTATTTCCCCTTCGTGTTATGTTTTTTCTATCCATTTATTGCAATGTCTAATGTTATTCATATGCCTACAACAAACATAACTTTTACCTTTCTTTCGAAATGTGGATATGGGTCTTCCCATTCAAGTTATTTATCTTTTTATATTAAAATTGTATCAATGTGGAATAATATAACATTTGACCTTTGAATTAATGAATGTCAAACATAATCTCATGGATTTCTATGTTTCTAATTTAATGTGAACCTTTCGTAAGTCTATAATATTCATCTCAACTTCATAAAAATATTTCCCACCATATTTTCCAATATGACATATTCTTTAAAGTACATTGCGATACCAACTTCAAACATACAAATTTTTCCTCAGAAAAATCTCTTAACCAATATTCAATTATTGGATATCAATTTATTACTTTTAAATTACCATTGTATCATGTGGTTTTATATTTAACCTCTCCAAATATATTTGTTCTAATATTTGTTTAAGAAATAACATTAGCAGTCAATTCTACAATAACATTGCTTTGATATGTTGGTATGGGATTTTTTCTTTAACTTATCCTCCTATTTTTTCCCTCGGAAATCGTGACAATCTTCTATAACATCTATCTTTACCCAAGAATACACCTCGTCATTACACAATATAACCCTTAAAGAAAGACATAGATTTATATGACCCTCAAGGAAAATCATAAATTTATACAATCCTTCATGTAATGTTGCAATGTCACTAAACTTGACATTTCCTTACATGCACATCACAATGTGACGTTCATGCAAAAACCATGTTATGTTACAAAACTCTTTCCTGTTTTACATTCTGACTAACTTCATAACATCGCTTTGTTATGCACTTTGGGATGATGTCATTATGTGATGAAACATAGCACCATGGTTTGATATACTCACATATCCTCACATCACAATATTACATTCATGTAGAAACCTTGTTATATTACAAAACTCTTTCCTTCTTCACATTGCAATGAACAAGTCTAAAATATGGATGTTGCAATGGGATTTTTTCTTTAAGTCATCCTCCTCTTTTTTCTCTCTTAAATTGTTACAGTATTTTATGACATTTCTCTTTACCCAAGCATATAATTATTCATCATGCAATAAAAACCTTAAGGAAAGAAATTAATTTATATAAACCTCAAGGAAAACCATAAATTTATATAACTCTTCCTGTTATGTTGAAATTTCACTAAACTTGTATTTTCCTTCCATGCACATTGCATTGTGATGTTCATACAAAAACCATGTTATGTTACAAAAGTATATACCTTTGTTACATTGCGACGAACTTCATAACATCAAACTATTATGCACTTTTCGATGATGTCACTATGTCACCCAACATAGTACCATTGTTTGATATACTCACATATCCTCACATATCAATGTCACATTCATGCACAAACCTTCGTATATTTCAAAACTCTTTTCTTCATCACATTGCGACAAAGAAGTTTGAAATATTGATGTCAACTTCATAAAACATTTTATGTCCATATTTGGCCATTTGACATACTGTTTAAAGTATACTGTAAGACTATTTTCACACATACCATTTTTTCTTCCTCGAACCTCTTAAATAATATTCAGTTAATGGCAATCAATTTATTACTTTCAAATTACCATTGTTTCACATAGTTTTATATTTAACCTTTTCAAATATATATATTCTATTATGTTTTTATGCAATATTATTAGCATTCAATTCTACACTTTCCTTGCTTTGATATGTTCAAATGGGATTTTCTCTTTAAGTCATCCTCCTCTTCTTTTCATATGAAATTATCACAATTTTCAATAACATTTCTCCTTACCCAAGCATATACTTCTTCATTACACAATATAACCCTCAAGGAAATTAATAATTTTATATAACCCTCAAGGAAAAGCACAAATTTATACAACCATTCATGTAATGTTGAAATGTCACTAAACCTAACATTTCCTTCCATGCACATCACAATGTGACGTTCATTCAAACACCATGTTATAGTATCGCATTTCTACACACTTTGAGATGACATGACTATGTGACAAAACATAGCACCACCGTTTGATATACTTGCATTTCTCCATATTACGATGTGACCTTCATGCACAAATCTTGTTATTTTACAAAACTCTTTCCTTCGTCACATTGTGACAAACTTTATAACATAGCAATACCATGCACATAGCCCTCCCATCACTTTCTGTCATATATGTGCATGTCCTTACATCACGTTGTTACAAACATTTCATCATATCATAATGCGGCAAACAATACCCATTGTGGAAACATGATGTATTATATAGTAATATATATAAATACTTTATTTATACATTACATTAATATTTTAATTATTTTATACATTCATACCATTAATGTATTTTTTTTATTAATTCATTAATTTATATACAATTAATATATTATTTATTTCATACAGTACACAAATGTATTAGTACATCAATATATTCACACA
>JZKD02S1300184.1:110135-141995 GCA_000966675.3 Picea glauca | reverse complement strand
TATTTATTATTATTCATAATTAATAATTTATTATATTTAAGTAATTATTTATTATTAATCAATAAATTATTAATAATTAATTGAAATTAAGTAATTTTTTATTATAATTTAATAAATTATTAATAATTACTTTTAAAAATACATTATAATTACTTATTATTTATTAGTTTTAAAATGTTTTATTTCATTTATGATTGTTGTGAGGCACGTCCATTTATGTAAAAAGTGGTTGATATACGTCGATCAACACCATTAATTTTAAAGGGCTAATGAAAATGGTGCCAATCGACCTATATCAACGATTTTTTACATGAATGTGGTTGTTACTAGTTAAATAAAAAAATGGCCATGCATTGTAAATGTGTGCACATTCCTTTGTGTAAAGAAATATTTTTTAAATGAAACAATGTTTTTTCTTTTTAATTGTTTTTCCCAACCTGTGATGGTTTAACCCTTATTCTTCTTTCGAGTACGAGCACACCTTTTCTAACTAGGGCCAATATTAGCCATGGAGAGTGGGAGGGACATTGGCATCATTAGCACTTTTCATTTGTAGAGAGAAACTCTCATTCCTAAGTATATTTTATTTGAAATGTCATCTTTATATCTATTTTTGATATTATATAAACTTACATAATTTTTAAAAATATTTTGTTATTGTTTAATTAAAGTTGTTATTTCACCAATATGGGGAGAAACCTTGATACAATCACAAAACCTAATCCCCCACAACACCCATACACTAAAATTAATGAATGTTTGTATGAACTAAAAAAATTAATTGGTGAGATTAGTAACGCTAGAGAGCCACCTCATATTTCATTAGGAACTTCACTTGACATGATTATTTCTTCCATTATCCATGGCTATGGCCAATTACGTGATATATATAAATATATCACTATCATGAGAGAGTAATTCTCAACTACCATTAGTAAGGAAGAGGTTGAAAACATGTATATAGCCAAAGAGATGATTGTTCAATTGTTTATTAACCCTAGAATGAACCAACCACCTAATCCAAGAAAAAAACATATTTGGATGGATTGGTGCACATTTCATCCATGGAAAGACCACTATATGGATAAGTAAGTTATGGAATTTGACAAACCCCCTTGTAAAAATAGGGAAGTTCCCTTATATATTGTTTGTAAACTATGACCCAAGTTTATTATGGGTTGCCATATCAATTACTTTGACATTGATGAATTTTATGGTGTTGGTATTAGATGCAATTGGGATTAAGAATCAACCATGCATAACCTATTGAGAGGGAAAACAACTCCTAAGGATGGGCCTAATCCCCCCTCCTCCCCAACCACCTCAACTTGGATATAGGATTCATGCCACTAGTATGGTAATATCTTCCTTGACATGCAATCTAGTCTAGCATAGAAAATTTATGGAAGCTTCCTATCGAGATCCATTATCTGATGATCTTGCACTACTTGGTGTAGGGCCTTTAGGCCACACCAATTCTAGATGATACACTACATCTGGCTAGGCTATCCATTCTAGTTCGAAGCCAAGTTTTCCACATCAATAGTCTCATTATGGGAATACATGTTTTCTACTGTCAGAGGATATTATTTAAGATAATTGCTTGGATGTGGTTAGTATGACATAATTTTATATTTTCATTGATTATGTATTTTTTTTTTAATTGACAAATATTTGACAGACATAATCTTTAAAGTATTTGTAATTTTCTTTTATTTGTTGGCTTGTACAACTCTTTAAAGATTATACACATATGTCAAGGTGGTAGGGCACAACAATATTTTCAATTGTAAGGAGTCTGAAAAGAGCTTAACTATGGAATTTGTAATGGATGTTCTTCTAGACCAATTAATGAGTGAAGGAATAAGATCACTCAATAGTATTTTCAATTTTAGGGAGTCTGAAAAGAGCTTAACTATGGACTCCGTAAGGGATGTTCTTCTGGACCAATTTAATGAGTGTGAACGAACAAGGTCACTCGACAATCTTTTCAATTTTAGCGATTATGAAAAGAGCTTAACTATGGACTTCGTGGGGGTTCCTTTTTCATAAATTTAGTCCCTCAGGCCCAAAAAGGGGTTAAAATTATACCTGATAATACTCTTCTAGTGAACCGAATTTCTTAGAGTATACCTTTGTTCATAAAATTTACCATGCAGACCAAAAAAGGGGTAAACTACCATCAGACAGAGGTGCCTTCAAATTTGAGTTTGGTGAGCGTGAAGGACAACAAGATCGTTTGACAATATTTTCATGTTTATAGAGTCTGAAAAGGGCTTAAAGAAGACTCTAGGGGGCTATGGCTTATGTATGAAATTGGTTCCTGCAGAGCCCACTGCTAAGCTCAAACCAATATTCTCTTTGATAGTCAACTTGGAAAGTATCCCAAAAGAGAAGAAAACACAAACCACAGTGTAATTCCTCACATGGTATAGAAACCGTAGTTATGGCTTCAAGGATAGCCTCATCTAAAGGAAATTCAAAATCCGAGAAATCATGCAAATGAGGGTCGACAGTCCCAAAGGGTGAAGTAAACTGACCATATTCCATATGATGATGGAGGCTTTGTCCATGAATGACATAGTATATCAACAAAGAATCACAAGCATGAGAGCCTGAGGTTCTACAAACAACGAGATCAGACTCAAAAGGAGACTCAAGATCACTTGGACCAAGAGGGGGAAGCAAGAGCTCCCATGCCCCCATTGGATAAACCAATGGATCAATTAATGATACCAAGTCTTGAGAAGGAAAACATGATTACATAGGTTCCTGCTCATAAGCAATTGAACATTGAGGATAAGATGCCACATAATTAACCCGTGGCGAGGTAGAGTCTACACAAACACTAGGAACATATCAAGGGGTAGACTAAACTAATGCCAAATTAGGATGGTGATTATCAGATGCTAGTTGGTTGATAGTGACAATGCTTCCATTATGAGGGAAATTCATCACCCAGAAGAGCATAAACACTACAACGTTCATAGCATATACATAATCACGCCCGAGAAGAATATTGAAATCTAATGGGCCTTGCACCACTATAACATCGACAAGGAAAATATTCCTACCTAATGAGATAGGAAACTAAGGAAGAACCCCCAAATATTCAGTAGGACGTCTATCAAAATCCAACATCTCATGTGAAGCAAAAACAAGCTCGGGAGATCCCAAGACTTTCCAAACCGAGGAGGATAAAGTACTTGTAGAGGCTCCTTCATCCACAATATATCGATAAATGGTTTTTGAATTAAATTCAACCCTTATTTGAAAAGGTTCAGAAGAAGGAAGATGAGGCTCAACAAGGTCATTCCAATCAAAGGAAACCCTCCTAGGGCTTGGAGGGGGTGTGCTCGAAGCAAGCGGAATGCCCCCTTATTATGAAAGAACTGAACTGGAAATGATAAAAACATAGTTGGTAGACATATCACTCTCCAAGAGAAGAGTGGGATCAGTTGAATATTGCATCGGCGTGACTAGATTTTTAAACTTGACACTCTCCAAGAGAAGAGTGGGATCAACTGAAGATTGCATCGGCGTGACCACTTTGGTAGAATTGACACTCTTTAAGAGAAGAGTGGGATCAACCAAAGACTCAATCAACATGACCACTTTCTCAACCAATCACTGAATAGGCTGCAATACTACATGGTCTAAAGGTGCCTCACCCCCCAAAAGAGGAGTGGGATCAGCCGAATACTGCATCGACGTGACCACTTTCTCAACCAATCGCTGAAGAGGTTGTGAGACTACATGGTCTAAAGGCACCTCATCCCCCAAAACAGGAGTGGGATCATCCGAAGACTGCATCGACATGACTGCATCATCAACCAAACACTGAATAGACTGTGAGGAAACCTTAGAAGACTCAGAATCACAAGAGCTTGGAGAGAGGGACCACAATATTTGTACCTCTGGAATGCTAGGGAACATATGAGTAAGGTGATATCCCTTGCAAAGATTACAAGGGAAATTAGGCTTACGTCCTATCCATCTAGGTTTCTCAACATAATCAATGCCCCCAACATAAGTAGTAGTGGTTGGTTGCTTGTCCCCAACATGACTAGTAAAGGTTGTTGACATATCACTAACATGAATTGTAGAGGTTGGTGATTGGTCAATAACATGACTCACAGAGGCTACATAACTATTTCCAGTATGACTAGAAGTGACTAGACTTTTCCCCTCATCATGACTTGCAGAGGATGGGTGCTAGTCTTCAACATGAATTGCAGAGGTTGTCGACCTATCTCCAACATGACTCGCAGAGGTTGATGATTTCTTCTTCCTATTCTTACTCTTTCTATTTCATTTAGACTTCTGGTTACTAGTAACTGTACTTTCAACAGAGGCGAGAGGAGGAGGAGGAGAAGACTTTGATGATGAAGGAACATCAACATTATGCACATGACATAAGGTGCTTAACTGGGAAGCGTCAAGATCATTCGAAACATTTGGAATGGTACCCAACCAAATTGGTAGTCTCACATTCAACCTAAGAATGTACAAAGTGGCCATCAAAGGGACACCAACGTTTCTGAAGAAAGGAAAAGCACAAGAATCCCCTTGTGAAGGGGTTCCTTGGTTGGTATCATTAGTAACTTTAGCCATGAATATATTATGCAAAGTTTCTCCCCTTGTGGGATCCTTCAATTTTGTAAAAGTATCACACACTAACTCTTAGCGAACCAGTGGTATGAAAACAACACCTATAAAGAGGCAGATCCACATTTCTAAGAGGAAGACCGAAAATTCCTCATGACTGAAAGAGTGGGAGGTCTACCACCTTAGGTCAAAGACCCAAATAAATGACTGCTTAACTCACTATGGAAAACTAGGGAGCACAGAGCACACACTAAAAATTCCTAAAGGAAAATAAAGCAAATGACTAACTAGTTGGAAGAACAGTTATGCCAGCCAACACTAGAGAAATTTATTGGTGCAACTGCAACTCGAACATGGAAGCACCCTCTGGGTTTTCTTTTCAAAGTGTGACCCAATGTCTACCCTAGGTACCACGATATACCCCCGCAGTCACCCATGTAAGTCCTTAGAAAATGGAAAACTAAGTTGCCAACTCACAAACAGTCACCAGGAGGGTACAATTGACATTCAGGTGGACGACAATGAGCAGGATAACAAGTCCTAAACCTACCAAAGGTATCAAAAGAAAGTGGTCTAGAAGACAACTGAGGATCTTGAACGGATTCAAGTTCCATAAAGCTTCGTAGGCAAATGCAAGTGATAGTATCCCATGACAGATCCTCAATATGCGTTCCCCACTACATTTTGTCCAGTTTCGGAGGGGTTATCTCCACTAAATTTTTTCACATGACCTTGTGTTTAGCCCCTATATTAGAGGGGAGTAACGGATAACTTTCACATTTAGCAGACTTTAACACTCCCTAGCTCTGACTCCAATGTTTGTTTAACGACCTTGAAGAGTTTCATGTCCAACCTAATTCAAGGCCTTAACCCTAAACTAGTTGGTTGACCCTACAAACATTAAAAGTATAGTTAAATTTAGATTAATCAATCTTTTTAAATCTTGATTTACTCAAAAGGTGTGGTAGTGCAACTGATGTTGTTAAGACTCTTGCAAAAATTGAAAATTACCAAAACACTGGAAAAGAAGGATTATCTTTCTTATTTTTCTTTTCAAGTTAAATAACTTAACCCTAACTACTTTACCAAACTAAGAAATGAAATCTTTTTCTATTTTTTTTATGATTCAAACAAGAAACTTGAAATAAAATATTTTTCAGTTTCTTTAAAGAAAGCGAAAGGGGAAAAAGTGAAAAACAAGACAAGACAAGACTGAAAACTGACCTCTGGCCCACTACGAATCACAGGGAGTCACTAAAGACACCTAACATGATGATAAAAAAGACTTGAAGACTTGTCTAATACCCCTTCAAAGTAAACACAAGAAATTTTTATAAAGATAATAAAAATCACATCAAACCCAAGCTTCGACTGTAAAAACAAAGACATTGTACTTAATCAAGAAACCCTGAGAAGTAAAACTTCAATCAGGGAAGAGGTTGACTTCCTCTTCGTAAAAAAACATTTTCTTGACACATGCACGTTATTGTTGCTTTAGCAGTCTGCGTATGTACGTGGGTTGTCTAAAAGCAGGGCACATATGTATGCGTGTTGATCCACATCAAGGCGCATACCTTTGTAACTTCTCAAAAAAAGAAAACAAACAGGTAGACTAACATGGTAGGGAGAACTGGTATGGCACCAATAGGTGACCAGAATCCCTTAAAGAATCAACAGACTCAAAAAGAAACTCAAAAGGTATAAAACCAAACAAACACCCAAAAAATCCCCTAAAACCCTAGAGGCTTTCCCAGTATGGTCTCCATTTTTGCTATAGCGGAAAAAAACCCCTATGGACTACACTACGGTTCAACATGTAGGCATATCTAGCCATACAAAAGTCTACTAACTTTTTAACTACCCCGAATATACTCCACGTTCATATATGAAAGACAAAGTGAAAAGATCAGGTAACTTTACCTTTTTACTCCACGTCCGATGTCGATCCTCTCGTGTTCGATAGCTCCACTGACTACAAGCCTCCTCCCAAGGCTCGCTTGCATTCACAAACAGATAAACAAAGAACTACAAACATGTATCTCATATAGAAATCATGGTTTATATGTTAGTATAAGACATAAATCGAATGCAAATATTTGACACATCATATTTTGGGACAGAAAAAGTATTCCTTTTATTGAGATCACAATGTTTACTTACAACAAAGGTGGACAACTGCTCCATGAACCTGGTCTGGGATCCTCTTCACCAAGATCCAACTGAGCTTCCACGTATCTTTCTCCTCTCACACTTCTTCTAGGGAAATGGCATAGGCTTATGATGGACGAAAAAGGAAAGAATGGGAAATTCTGATGCAAATCTCATAAGGTGGTTGCAATTATTTGGGGTAAGGAGGGGATGTGAAACAGGCAGAGTTACACTGTTATTTTTATTGGCTTGGGAATGAGACCCCAACACCTCCTTTTATATGACAAAAGTATGGTTATTCGGTTGGGTGACGGGATATAGGCGGTGGGACAGCTGGAAAACTACCCAATAGCCCATAATCTCAACAAATTCCTTGCAACTTTTTAATTTTTGCAACTTTTGTGGGTATACGTGAATGTAATGGTGTAGTTAGCATATGTATGCGAGTTGTAGTGGTGCAACAAGCATGTGTACATAGGAAGTAGTGGTGCAGGGCGAGTACATATTCAAAAATAGGGTTTTTAAGAAGAGTTGCTCAGTGATGGCTTGGAAAAAATAGGAAGTAAGAGGGCCTGATGCCAGGTATGCATGTATGGTGCACTTTAGGGTGATAAAAATTTCCACGAGATTATTTTGAAAACCATGTTGCAAACATCCCCTTAGATTTAATTTCTACAAAATCATCTTTTGTGTACTGACCAATGGCCCATGTAGTCTCAATATTGAGCATGTGGCTCTGATACCTTATTCTAACATCCCCACCCCCAACCTGGGTCACACCACACAACAATGTAACATTCCCAATTATCATAAAACCTAAAAATATTTCCTATGATACCATTAATTAACTATCATTCCTTACATATGCAATAATTGCAGAACCAACAATAACATCCACATCCATGCATAATTATGTACAATTACAACAAATAGAATTAATCATATTACACATAGTGACCAACATGTAAATACACATAAAGGAACACTTGTCTTTTGTTGTAAAACACCAACTGCATGTAGACCTCGTACGTTCCTCCCAACCATAGACTACACTAATCATAATCTCTTAGAAATGAGTCACCCCCGAGTTGGGGACATGGTTGTACTAGGGAAAATATTATCTCAACAATCCCAATAAGTTCATAAAAGACTCAACAAACAGGAAAAATCCAATGGAAACAACTCTAGAAACATTTCCACCTCATATCCTCTCATTCCACACATCTAGTCACACCCTAGGAAGTGTACCCCACAGGGGCTTTATCTTATTGACCTATCACGTTAATTCATAAAGGGGTTTTTAAATTGTGATAAATAAAGTCAACATATTGAAGGTATTGGGGGGGGATGTGGGGTATCAGGGGTTTTATCAGTATTGGGGGGTACAAAAAGGGGTATCTAGAAAAAATATGGGTTTCTTTTATTCGAAATATGTATTCGAAGGGGGGTTCAACAAAATGATTTTTGGAGGTATTTATTAATATCTAGTAAAATTAGGGATATTCTTTAATATTCCACGAGAAAAGTTGTTATGTCACAGGTTCACTAAGTGAGGACCTCGTGTTGTACCCCTTCTCTGCTCAGTAGTCCTTTCGTTGTCCCACTTCCCTTCCAAGGCTTTAACAATAGGTCGACCAAGGTGTTATTGGATAAATCGGTGAATGCATACATAAATAGATCTCCCTAGATCCACCTGTATCTAGAACAAAACAAGATAGAGCATGACGCTTTCCATGAGCTTTAATCATTGAATTTACTATCAAACAAGATATGAGTGACATACCTTTCAATATCGCTTCCTTATGTCTTTTTTATCCCTTCTTCACTCTGGTGCTCTTGTGATATCAGATCTGCAATGAAACATAAACCAACCAAAGTGAAAGCAACAATAGTATATTCAATGAAAACTTACACATGTGATCAAGGAGTCATGTAATAAAATGAGAATTATTTTATGGGAAAGAAACATGCCATTGTATTATATTAAGTAAAAGTGTAAGATACAACCAAACAACCTTGATGTTGAAAGGTTCCCTTGTAGTGGCCCTTTTCTCCAACACACACACTTCCTCCAAACTTGCATGAAGAAGATCCACAATAATGTGATGGACCAATGAATACCTCAAGCATCAATTGACATAGAATCCCTCATACAATTCTTAGCCTATTCCTTCATTAATTCCTTGCTTACTTGTTTGCTTAACCTTTTCCATGAGAAACCCACTCTTATATAGGAGAAAGAGAGATGGTTAAAGAGATTAGGATGATCCCACCAAATCAAAGAAGCGAGTAGGATCCCAACCATTAAGATGCCACCTCAAATTCTAGAATATTCCCTTCTAGAACCTTCATTAACTTCGACCTTTTCTCAGGATTTCAAAACTTTCGCACTCTGGTTATAGGGCAGCCTACAAAAACGCCACAAGACAGTTTTAGGACAGACTACGACGATCAAACATCGTTGCACTATATCTTATGCTTGGCCTACAACGTCCTTTCTTAACAAGGTTTTGAAGAAGAGGAATCCATTCACTTTTCTCATGAAGAAAGGTTCTTTTGGGAGATTGAACACATGCTATAGAAACATCACCGGGGTGACTAAAATAATGTGTAGCACAAGGATTCTAAGAGTGTTATAGAATTGGGAACGCATGGCCTCTCTCAAATATTTACAACACGCACTAGAATAACACATAGGGGAACCTATTCCCAACAAATTATCTCACCTAGAGAGAACACTCCACATGCCTAAGAACCTGTCTATTAAAACCCAAACCACTAAGTATTTATAGGGTCCTCCATGCTCAGTAGCTCCACTCTCTAGTAAAGGTAATAATGATGGACAACTAGAGAGAATTATGTCAGACAGTTGTCTTAGGTTGATGGATTGTTGGTTTTCATTGATGTCAACCATTGGAGAGTGATATTTTTTATTGATGTCAACCCTTAGTGATTAATGTCAACCCTTGGAGAAAGTACGGTAGTGAATTCTGGTAGCACAAAGGTTTGGGTAATGGACCCAAGTTTGTTTCATGTATAATGGTATGAGTTTCAATATATTTGAAGGTAATAATATTCTATATGGGTATTACATATCATGTCATTTTCGGTGGTATGTGGAACGTCACATAACTCCTCACAGTTAGAGAGTTATGTCCATGTGAAGTTGGAGAACGCAGTTTTGGGTAATGGACCCAATTTTGTTTGATGGATAACGATATGCATTTAAATATATTTTCAGGTAATAGTATTCTATATGGATAGTACATGTCATTCAATTTCCAATCGTATGTGGAACTTCACATAACTCCTCACGGTTAGAGAGTTATGGCCATGTGAAGTTGGAGAACCCTCATGAGTCATCTAGAAGCCCCAAAAGGTCAAAGTAGTTAAAGTGGTTTAAGATATTTTTTAAAGGTAAATAATAAAGTGAAGTGATGAGTGTACTATAATTCAAAGTGAATACAAAATTAATTATTTAAATAATAAAGTTAATGGATAAATTACTAAGTTGACAAGTGGTTAGAAGTGGGTTAGCCCTCAAATAAGGAAAGTAGTTTAAGATGGTTAGAAGGTAACCCCTTGAGGTAAAGTGAAGTGATGAGTGTACTATAAGTCAAATTGGATACAAATTTAATGGATAAATTACTAATTGGACAAGTCGTTAGAAGTTGGTTAACCCTAAAATAAGGAAAGTGGGTTAGGATGGTTAAAAGGTAACCCCTTGAGGAAGCTACGTGAACGTATAAATAAGAGGCAAGGCTCTCTCATTTTATATCACACTTGAGCATATTGAATATCGACATGTGAATGAGGTAACCAAAGGATATGTAAGATGAATTTCAGAGAGAAGTTGAAGTAAAGAAGGCTGGAATTCAAGGGAGGATAAATTCTTTTGATGATGCTTTATAAGTTATGTTATTTACAGGTCATCTCACCATTTTCTCAAAAACGTTTTTTCTAGAATGATTTAGACTGTGAAATTGATAGGCCATTGAGAAAACATATCCAAGTAGTTTTGGTATGATATTCATCTTGTGGGTCATTGTATTTTTGGAGTTACAATCAGTGGAAAATAGGGTTTGTAGCTAGTTCTGAAACTAGTCTAAAACATGAATTTCGAGTAAAATTGTCATAACTTCTTCATAAAAGATCCAAATTCAGTAAGAAAAAATGTGTTGGTTAGTACATTCTGTAGTAATGTATGTAAAATTTTCATATCCATATAAAAAATATTATGTGCAGGGAATTCTCTGGAAGTTCTCTCTCTAGAATAAGCCATAATTCAACAAGGTTTGCCATTTTTTCTATAAATCCTTTTCTGAGAGGTTCCAAGTAGTGATATCGGGAAGAATTGTATAAAACACACTGAAGAACATTGTGTACTATTTTTAGATCTTTATTCAGTATAGGTACAAAGTTATTATTATTTCAAGTTAGGGTTGTTGACCAATCCAAAACTAATCATGTGAGACTAAAGAAACGTTTGATGAAAATGCTAGTATCTTGTTGTTAAAGTTAAGGAAGGTTTGAAGGTATGTGATCATATACACCGGGTCTATTACAGAGTTACAAATCAAATTTGGATGATGAAATTTGTGAGGGATTTTGGTTGAGGTACATGTTGGGTACATGGTTGAGACAAGTAGTTTATGAGTTGGCACATACATGAGGTGTATAGTTGATGATGTTGGTACATCTTGATGCGTCATAGTTGATGAGTAGTTGATACATGATTGGTACATACTTGATACATGGTTGGCAACACTTGTTAGTAGTATTGTTGACACATAATTTATGGATGATGTAGCATACTTGTATTGGTATATGATTAGAATAACATATTGATCTTGGTGATGATTATGAGTTGTTGTGTTATGCTTGGTTGATGCACATATTTGAGAGTTGTCTTGGTTATTGATATTGGTGAGTAGATCTGATTTGGTTGATAAGAGTGATGAGACAGGTTGTTGTGATAGGTTGTTTGGATAGGAAGTTGTGACATGTTATTTGTACAGGTTTGGTGCATGGTTGATGCACTTGTTCATGGTATAGGTTGGTCCATGGTTGATGCACTTGTTTATGGTACAAGTTGATTACAGTTTTAGGTACAGGTTGATGCATGGTTTATGCATGGTTCAGGTTATTGGTACAGGTTGTTTGGTGTAGGTTAATTGGTATAGGTTTACAACATTATATCTCACAGTGATAGTGTGACAGTGGTTCCATCATTCTACTTATACGCCAGGGCGGTTGGACGGGGCAAGGAAATGTGTTTGTATCCACCTTCCGCTTGTAACCAGAGAACATAGGGGGTTGTAGCCAGATAATTGGGGAGTTGTAGCTTCCATCAGGTTGTAGCCTAAGAAACTAGGGGGTTGGAGTCTCCTTCTAGTTGCAACTTGAAAACAAAGTAAGTTGGTGCTTCCAAGAATGTAATTCTTAAAGACATATAAGAAAAATCATTTTGTGGTTTTCTCCCACTTTGGGTTTCCACGTAAAAACATTGGTGTACTGTGTATGTGTATGATTGCTCATTTGTTCATTGTTTATTTACTCTAGAACTATTGGATGATAATGATACATTGATATAACACTTGTATATTGTGGTTAAAAAGGATTGAATTTCTCTATTATTGATTCACCCCCCTCTCATTAATCCAACTATTGGTATCAGAGCAGGTTCCTTCAGGAAACAATTTAACCATTGGAAGGAGATCATGGATTATTATGAGAATGGAGTACCAATGTTTAATGGTCAGAATGGTTTAAAGTATGAGATGTGGAGCATAAGAATGAAAGTATTTTTATGGGCATAGGGACATTATATTTGGATATCAATTGTTATAGGATATGATAGTTTAAAAAGGGAAAAGACTGCAGCCAAGAAGGAATTGAAGAAGAATAACAAAATAGCAATGGATTTCATTTGGGAAGGATTACCCAATCTGGTTAGAGAAAAGTTTATTAAATTTTCACCAACCACAGAACTTTGGGATAAGTTACATAATGTATATTCTTGACCCATCACAGAATCAAAAAATGACAAAGAAGATGAAGGTACAGAACAAGAAGAAAGATGCTCATCATGCCATACAGATTCATAAGAGGAAGAGTATGAAGAAGCATAAGTTCTTTACAAAGAACAATTGATCAGTGCAATTGAATATCTAAAGAAAGAAAAAGAAGAAAACAAGTCATCCAAGAAATAATTGATGAAACAAAAGGAAAGTGTTCAAGGTTCTGAAAAATCTCAACAAGTCATCAAGAATTTAAGAACTCGGCTAGAAGAGGCCAGAAGAATTGAAGAAACTCTAGAATATCAAAAGCAATGTTTAGAACCCAACATAACAAAAAAAAAGGAATAAGCAGAAAAGAGAGAAAATATATTGACAAATCATCTCAAGGAAAGAATCGATGACTTAAACCAACTTGAGGAAGAGTTTGGTCAAGAAGAGAGAAGAATCGAAGAAGAAATAATTACATTGAAAATCCAACTTGAAGAAGCAAAGAGAACAAAAGAGGTCATGAAGTCTCAGATAATGAAGAAAGAAGAAGAGATTGAGAAGCTTGAATAAGAAGTTGTCCCACTAAGATTCAAAGTCGTCAAGCTCAACAGGAATGTTGAAGAGAAAGAAACGTCCACATCAGTTATAGAGAATGAAGAGAAGCACTCTAGGTTGATACAAAAGAAGAATGAATACAATAGAAAGATTTATGCAGAAGTAATCAAAGGAAGAAATCATCGTCAACTAGAATCTAAGAAAACTATTGAAGACAGACATTCAAGAAGACCATGTGTGTTCAAGACACAAAGAAGCTTCAATCATGATCATGATCAGTCAAGGAATAAATTCAGAAGGACTACACCACAAAGAAGATCATTCACTCCCAGGTATGCAAATTTATTTTATGGTTATTTTTTTTATTGTACTAATTTTGGACATAAGGTTGTAGATTGCAGGGATTATAAAAGAAATGTTCAAGCAAGAAGTGCCTATGTGGCTGCACATAACATTGAGTGTTACAAATTTCATAACTATGGACACATATCCAATGATTGTAGAAGCACGATCGATACTTCCATGAAAGAGAACATTGATATCAAATATAAAATAAGTATGGATAAGAAAATAGGAAAAACAGGTGAACAAAGACCAAGTACCAGAGATCGGAAGATTGGTAATAAAACGAGATGAAGAAAATTGTATAGAGAAAAAGAAAGGTGTTAGATACATAAAGGTTTGGAAAATAACTGAAAGAAAGGAAGGACAAGTAAATAAGGAACAGGTTCAAGGGTTTGTACTTTTAGGAATTGAAGTGAAAGATGAATCCACATACAAAAAGAAAGAAGTCAGAGCTCAGAGAGATGATGAATCTGCCAATGAAGATGATGATGAATCTGTCAATGAAAATGATGATGAATACACATCAGATCAGGAACTGTTCTAAGCCATCCGGCCTAAAGACTCCCAAGTAATATGAATATTAGATAGGGGCATTCTATGCGATAGTTGTGACAGACCAAAGAACCATCCTTCGAGCAACTTGCAGAGTTTGAGAAGACAGATTTAGAGAAGTCAGTTAGTAGAAGTACAGTTTGATAGATTAATCAAGACTTCATGATAGTATAGTGATAAATGGGTCAACATTATGGATAGTTGTGCAAGTAGAGTTTTGGAAAGTATGGACAGAGATGGATTAGTACGAACATTTAATAGGTTTGTAAAAATATATGACAGTGGACAAGAGCATGGATTCATATATTGGTTCAGAGATTGGTTTAGAGACAAATGAACATTATCATAATGGATGATAATTACACAGGAAATGGCTCGAACAATGCTAATGGATTCCAAATTGACAGATATTTTTTGGACACATGTAGTGCATACATTAGTTCACATTCAAAACATAGTAATGCTTAGAAACAACAATGACAAAACTCCCTACGAACTATGGAAAGGAAGTGCAGAAAAAAACCTCTACATCAAGGTAACTCAAGGTAGTATTTTATTAATTGAAATTTATGTTGATGATATTGTTTGGGAAGTACTAATGATAGGTTAAGCCTGAAATTTGCAAAGGATATGCATAATGAATTTGAAATTTCATTACATGGAGAACTATCCTTTTTTTGGGGACTTTAGATATTGTCAAAGAAACCAATGAATTTTTATTTCTCAAACTAAGTATATTAGAGAAATGATAAAGAGGTTCAAAATGGAAGATTGCAAACCAGTTCCACTCCTATGAAAACTAGTTGCAAGTTCAACAAAGATGATGATTCAAAGTCTACAGAACGGAGGCAATACATGTCAATGATTGGTACATTACTATATGTGACAACATCTAGACTAGATGTAATGAAGGCAGTTGGACATGTGGCATGATTTCAAGGAGCACCAAAGGAATCACATGTATTAGAAGTGAAGATGATTTTCATAAATCTCAAAGGAACATAAGAGTTTGTATTATGGTATCCAAAAGGAAAGGATCTATCACTTATTTCCTACACAGATCCAGATTCAGAAGATTGCATTGATGACCGACGAAGCACCAGTGGAGCATCATTATACTTGGGTGAGTTTTTAGTATCTTGGATAAGCAAGAAACAATCATCAATATCCTTATCTACAGCCGGGGCAGAGTATATTGAAACATAAGCATGTTGAACACAGGTTCTATGGATGAAACAAAATTTGACAGATATACAAGTTGAGTATGATGAGCCCATTCCAATCTATTGTGATAATACAAGCGCCATTGGTATCTCAAAGAACCCAATGATGCACTCTAAGAAAAAGCACATTCCAATCAAATATCACTTTCTACGAGAACCGGTTGCAGAGAATAACATCAGAGTTGAATATGTGGGAACAAAAGAACAAGTGGCATACATATTTACAAAGCCGCTTCCACGGGAAGCCCTTGAGTATCTTCGTCAGAGACTAGGAGTAATTTCTACTCCAAAATGAATTCTTTTGAATCCTTATCTTTTATGTCTTAGATGTACATGAGGAAGCACCATAAATAGGACAAAGGGGGGGAGATTTATCACATGCAAAGGTAAATGCTTGGAGAGAGAGAATAGAGGCATGTTTCCAAGGGGTGAGATTGTCCCAAGGGAAGAATGAGTGATATGAATTCAAAGTGATACGCTTTGTCAAAAGGGGAGATACTATTCATATGAAGGGAGAGAGAGTAATCAGAGGCTTATAAACACAAAGAAAAATCAAAGTCATGTTGAAAGGGGGAGCATCCCCAAGGAGAGTTCAGTCAGGGGGAGCAACCCCAAAGGGAGATACCCTTTTCCATTGATGTCAAAGGGTGAAAGAGAGAACCATTGATGAGGAGTATAAGCATGAATTCTATCATGACTAAGTGTTGCCATCAATGTTGATGTTTCCATCAATGCCAAAGGGGGATATTTTCAAACAATTGGCTTAAGTTGATGGATAGTTAGTATGGATTGTTGGTTGTCATTGATGTCAACCAGTTGAGAGTGATATTCTAGATTGATTTCAACCCTTATTTATTGATGTCAACCATTTGAGAGAGATATTGTAGATTGATTTCAACCCTTATTTATTGATTTCAACCATTTGAGAGTGATATTGTAGATTGATTTCAACCCTTATTTATTGATGTCAATCCTTGAAGAAAGTCCAATAGAAAATTTCAGTAGCAAAAAGGTTTGGGTAATGGAACCAAGTTTGTTTGATGTATAATGGTATGATTTTTAATATATTTTAAGGTAAGACTATTCTATATGGGTATTACATTTCATGCCATTTCTGGTGGTATGTGGAACGTCACATAACTCCTCACGGTTAGAGAGTTATGGCCATGTGAAGTATGAGAACCCGGGTTTGGGTAATGGACACAAGTTTGCTTGATGAATAGCGATATGAGTTTTGATATATTTGAAGGTAATAATATTCTATATGGATAGTACATTCCATGCCATTTCTAGTGGTACATGGAACGTCACATAAATCCTCACGGTTAGAGAGTTATGGCCATGTGAAGTTGGAGAACCCTCATGAGTCATCTAGAAGCCCCAAAAGGTCAAAGTAGTCAATGTGGTTTAAGATATTCTTAGAAGGTAAATAATAAAGTGAAGTGACGATGTACTATAATTCAAAATGAATACAAAATAAATTAGTTAAATAATAAAGTTAATGGAGAAATTACTAACTTGACAAGTGGTTAGAAGTGGGTTAGCCCTAAAATAAGAAAAGTAGTTTAAGATGGTTAGAAGGTAACACCTTGAGGTAAAGTGAAGTGATGGGTGTAATATAATTCAAAGTGGATACAAAAAAATTTATTTAAATAATAAATTTAATGGATAAATTACTAGTTGGACAAGTAGTTAGAAGTTGGTTAACCCTAAAATAAGGAAAGTGGGTTAAGATGGTTAAAAGGTAACCCCTTGAGGAAGCTACATGAAAGTATAAATAAGAGGAAAGGATCTCTCATTTATATCACACTTGAACATATTGAATATATATAGGTGATTGAGGTAACCAAAATATATCTAAGCCGAATTTCAGAGAGAAGGTTAATTAAAGAAGACCAAAATTCAAGGGAGGATAAATTATTTTGATGATGCTTTCTAAGGTATGTTATTTACAGGTCATCTCACCATTTTCACAATAAATGTGTTTCTAGAATGAGTCAGAATGTCAAATTGATAGGCCATTGAGAAAACATATCCAAGTAGTCGTGGTACAATTTTTAGCTTGTGTATCATTGTAGTTTTGGAGTTACACTCCGTGGAAAATAGGATTTGTGGCTAGTCTTGAAACTAGTCTAAAATAGGTGTTTCGGGTTAAAACATCATAACTTATTCATAACATATCCAAATGCAGTAAGACCAAATGTTTTTTTTAGAGTATAGTCTTTAGTACTCTATGTAACATTTCCAAATCCATACAACAAATATATTTTGCAAGGTATGCTATACACGTTTTCTCTCTAGAATAAGCCTTAATTCAATAAGGTATGTCATTTTTGTTATAACTTGTTTTCTGAGAGGTTCCAAGTAGTGACACCTGAAGTAATTTCATAAAACACACTCAAGAACATTTTGTACTATTTTCAGATCTTTATTCATTACAAGTACATTGTTGTGATTATTTCAAGTTAGGGTTGTTGACTAATCCAAAACTAGTCATGTGAGACTAAAGAAAAGTTTGATGAAAATGCTAGTCTCTTGTTCTTAAAGTTAAGGAAGGTTTGCAGGTATGTGATCATGTACACAAGTTCTATTATAGAGTTGCAAATCATATTCGGATGATGAAATTGATGAGGGATTTTGGTTGAGGTACATGTTGGGTACATGGTTGAGACAAGTAGTTGATGAGTTGGAACATACATGAGGTGTATAATTGATGATGTTGGTACATATTGATGAGTGATAGTTGATGAGTAGTTGATACATGATTGGTACATACTTGGTACATGGTTGGAGGCATGTTTTATGGATGATGTCACATACTTGTATTTGTATATTATAGGAAGCACATATTGATCTTGGTGATGATTATGAGTTGTTGTGTTATGCTTGGTTGATGCACATCTTTGAAATTTTTCTTAGTGATTGATCTTGATGAGTAGATCTAATTTGGTTGATAAGAGTGATGAGACATGTTGTTGTGATAGGTTGTCTCGACAGGTTGTTGTGACATGTTATTTGTACAGGTTTGGTGCATGGTTGATGCACTTGTTCACGATACAGGTTGTTTGGTAGAGGTTGGTGCATGGTTGATGCACTTGTTTATGGTACGTGTTGATTATAGGTTGAGGTATAGGTTGATGCATGGTTCAAGTTATTGTCATACATAGATCAAAATCTGTTGTACCCAAGGCTAGAGTAGAGCCGGTATATTCTATCAACTCCACTTAATGACTTAGCACTGCTGACACATGATACAAAATGAATACCATGTTTCTAGTAGATGTCATTTCCCAAATAAACCTTAAAAAAAGTAAATAATTAATCATTATTGAAGATTGAACATTTCCCAAAGGAATCAGGACAAAACTAAGTGAGACTTTATAGGGACAAAAGGGCAAAAGAACTGTGAACTGTCTTCTATCTAGCCTTCCCTTGAATATAAAAATGAATAGTAAGTGAATACCAAGAAATAAATAAATAAATATAAAAATGTGCTTAAAATCAAACTCTAAGAAATAAATATAAAAAATAAAATAACATATTAATATAATAATATGTCTCACTAAGCTTGTTTGAACAAGCTTTGAAATTAACAAATTTGTGAGAAAAAATCTAAAGTGGACAAAAAAGACTCTCAATTTGCAAAGCAACTCAAGTTTAATGTATCTTGAATCTACTAAGATGATATAAACCCAAAAATACACTTTTAATTAATTTTCCAAAAGACAAAAACAACAATTAAACTAGTAATGGGAAAACAAAAACATCAATTCGGTATTAATATAAAAATTAATAAAATAAAACAATAGAGAATTCGGTATTAATATAAAAATTAATAAAATAAAACAATAGAGAATTCGTTATTAATATAAAAATTAATAAAATAAAACAATAGAGAAGCTCTTACATGCCAATATGAATGGTTACCATGTTTCACCTACTTCATAGAAATTATGAATAGCTACCATGTTTCACCTACTTCATAGAAATTTTGGAAGCAAGATGGAGGTCTAAATTGTCCATTCATCTAAATCAATATATCATCGTCACCAACTAAAAAATCATTAAAATAATGAGTAATCATGTGCCAAAATCTGCATCGTCAAACATGGATATAGAAAAAAATTTTGGAGCCATCCAACATGATTATCCAAGAAGGTTTCAGTATGAAAAATTTCTAACATGATTATCCAAGAAGGTTTCAGTATGATAAATGTTGGGTTTATTACAGATAAATTATATGCCTATGACTAGGGAGGTCAAACCTCTACTAACTTCTATATGACTATGGTACACCAAATTTAAATAACTTCTATAACGGGGATGAACATCCACATCCTTTTGTTCTTCGTTTGAATCATTAAGTTGTAGGAGGGGGAATGAAGGCAGCGACAATGGGAATTGCAGCCAATAGCGAATTCATTGTATTTTTTTGCAACTCCGAAAGTGTTTCGACCTCAGGAATTGAATCCTCCTCTGCTTTGAAATCCAGAGACTAGTCGTTATATATATCCCACCATTTTGCACAAATACTTTTATATCTTCCTTGTATGTTCACATATCTTCCCTACATGTTAGCCTCCTTTCTCATGTACCTCCAGGGCTTGGATCCCTACAATATATAAGTTTTGAGAATAGTAAAAAAAGAAAGAAAACAAATTATTTTCTAGTGTCCCTCCAGGGCTTAGATCCCTGCAATTTTTCATTTTTGAAACATACAATTCATCTAATATAGTACCAAAAAATGAGCGAAATTTGAGAGATGACAACTGACCATAGAAGCCCTGAAGCCATGCATTTCTTTAATCCTTTCTGTAGCTCCTTCAGATTGCATATATTACAATGATCATGGCAGTTTAAATGCTATGAAAAAAATATCATTTCTCTATCACCATTTTGTGAGCTAATATCGTATAAAAAAAAATGAAATATATGGATAACATAGCGAGAAAGAATAGCTAAAAAACTTAAATAATTTAAAGACATAACAACAAGTATGATTCTCAATTTGATGAATTTATTAATTAGTCCTTAAACTATTACTGGCACTAATTTATTAATTAGTCCTTAAGCCATCCTATCATAGTTATTACGTGCCATTCCATCTCTGCCACAATATTGAAGTGTTGGTGGCCACCTCCCATGTAACTTTGCACAACCAATTGAAAACTATTAAGTTTATATCATGTACGACAATTGTAGTATACCATGCAGCCATGGATACATTTGTTGAAATGTTGCCTTGCATGCCACATCAATGGGAAAGTGGGTTTCTTCCCTACTTTTCCTCCCCAGACCAAGCAAAGTTGGATGTGGCTCTCAACCCTACTTTTCCTCCCCGCCCAAGCAAAGATGGATGAAAATGAATGCATGATACTAATGTATGGTGTGCCCCAAATGCTCAAGCTTGAAGAACACTAACCAACACTATGTCTTTCTATATTTACCATGCATCTACACCATACAAATATTATATATTTCTTCATTACATGGATCTTGCATTTTCTTGTTTGGATCTGAATGGTTGAAATTTGAAGTCTAAATGATAACATATTGTGATGTTGTGATTTGGGTTTTGATGGTGGGAAGTGGGTTTGATTTGGGTTTTAATGGTGGGAAGTGGGTTTGATTGATTGGGGAAATTGGTTCCACTAAAGTTGGCAGTGAGTGTTAGGAGCAAGATGCTTCATCCATGCCATGAATTCTATGGAGGCAGAAAAATTTGAAGTCTTCGGGTTCATTTTCTGAGGATGATTTTGACGGTGGGCGTCTGGGTTTTTTTGGTTGAAATTTGAAGTCTAAACAATAATAGATTGTGATTTTGTGATTTGAGTTTTGATGGTGGGAAGTGGATTTTGATGGTGGGAAGTGAGTTTGATTGATTGAGGAAAATGGTTTCACTGGCTTGGGATCCTGCATGTCAACAAAAGATGCCAGTGAGAGACAGGAGCAACATGCTTCGTGCATGCCAAGAATTATATGAACGAATAATAATTTGAAGTCTCTAGGTTCGTTTCCTGAGGATGATTTTAAGGAGGGTGGGCATCTGGGTTTTGTTAGCAAAAGAATGTTCTATAATGGGTCGTGTAAGGTTACCTGTGTTTTTACTCAGCAAGGGCGGAAGAGAACATGATGTCTATGCTTGTGCCTGCAAATTATTTGGAATACTTGGACCAAAAACTCCATGCACATTAACAACCTGATGATGGAAAGGAGGAATGAATCGATGCCTCTACCAAATAATATGAAATTAATAATAAGGAATATGAGGGTAAGTAAGATATTTTTTACTTCCCAATCAATGATAACTATCATATATAATATCTCATTGTTTTTTGAACTTTTTAATCATTTCAAGTTATTAATTTTTCCAGCATCACGACGGTGGATAAGGTAGCAACACCACCAGATATAGTTCGAGTTTCGCAAACATAGGCTCTTAGGAAGTCAGCCTTCTTTGGCCAAGACTAGTTCATCATATCCAAACAATTGCTCCTCACATGAAGGAAGTGAAAGAGAAATAGGTGAACCATCACAATCCAATATCGTAGAAAAAAATTGAGGTTGCTTGGTTAACATGAATGAATTACAAAATGTAAACATTGAAGTTGAGGTTGCTCGGTTAATTCATTATTACCAGTTTTACAATAAGCTAGGATTGTGATATTATAAGGAACGATAAACCAATATTATAAGGAATGATAAACCAAAATCACTTGAGAATACCATGGTCGATAATAATAATAAGAATAGTAGTCACAGATTCTCAATGCATGCACATGAATAGAAGGAGTTGGATGTTCTCATCCTAATCCAAATAACATTCTCCTATCAGGTCACTAGATCCACCAACACCAGAAACAAAGGCATAGACAAGAGAATAAACCGTTTAGGCATATCACAACCTATGGTAAAATTTATCTTTGCCAAGGATGAAAGGAAACTAACACATAATTTAAAATTTGTTTTCTTAAAATGAATCGAAATCTAAATTGTTCTGTACTATTTTTTAACTAATTTTTCATTCTAACTAATATTTCTTTCAATGCTCTAAATAGTATAACATAAACCTTACCACTCTATAATGGAGTCCAATATGTAATGCAATGTATCTAAATGTAAATTAGTATGTACTTTCTTGTAACGGATATTTCTTTCAATGGTTCAAATAGTATAATATTTCTTTTGGATTCTTCTTTAACAAAAAACAATATTGGATTCTTCTTCAACAAAAAAACAATTTCGATCGAGGAGAAAAAAAAATTCATTGAGACATGGTAGGAGAAGTGTAATTGTGGTTGTATAGCTCTTTTTCTCTGGAGCTATGCATGTGCATTGAAATTTTCTGGATGCACTGATAAGCAAAGGTGGTGCATTCATAAAGCAGAAGATTTAATTAACTTACACTGACATCATTTGTCTGACATCATTTTTCATAAAAATAATTGTACTATATTTAAAGAAATAGATCTTTATAGTTAAAACTTAGCTTATAAAACACGTAAGTTAGAAGCTCTGCTATAAGAATCAAATTTTTAGGTTATAAAACTTAGGGTATATGTTCGGCAATAAGACTCCGAACCTATTAGATAATAGGATTGTTTTTAAATGTAATTTAAATATTGTAAAAAAAATAACTATTTTATTTGTCCTATGTATAACATGGAGAATCTAAAATTAATTTTGGTCAAAGCTTAACTAGACAAATTGTTTTTAAATGTAATTTAAATATTGTAAAAAAATGACAATTTTATTCGTTGTATGTATAACATGGATAATCAAAAAGTATTTTTTAGTCAAAATTGAACTAATTGATGAACTAATCGATGGTACACGACAAATTGATCGCTATAGTCCTCAAGACTAATAAAAGAAACTAGATAGGGAAATGGAGTCATGTATACTAGTATATGTGCACACCATTTGTCCCATACCATAACTTGTAACCAAAAAAAATCAATATTCTAGCATGTATACCAATTCCAAAGGGACTCGAAGGTAATGGGCTAGTTAACACTAGCTCATTTGCATGCTTCGGTGGTTTAGGTTTCTTACACCACTATGATGAAAGAGATCAATTAGAGATTTTATTCAATTAATGTAGCCATTTCTCTTATCTGTAGGGTAATTCATAGCTTTACGACATTGATTTGGGTGCTTTAGGTTTCTTACACCACCATGATGAAAAAGATCAATTAGAGATTTTATTCAATTAATGTGGCCATTTCTCTTATGATGAAATAGATCAATTAGATATTTTATTCAATTAATGTGGCCATTTCTCTTATCTATAGTGTAATTCATAGCTTTATGACTTTGATTTGGGACTAATCTATAAGTAATTCCTCTTCTATTTTTTTTAATGATAGATTTATTTTAATTTGGGGATCAAGTGATGCAGGACCATCCTTACACATGAGCAGATGCGCCAGTAAGCCAACACATAGGTGCAAATTAAAGAAAGGGAGAGGCACAGACCCTCCCATTTTTAAATTTGAAATATAATCCTATATAGATTTATGTTGTAAGGCTAAGTAAATCCAAGCCATACCTTTGTACAAGTAGTGGATAGGGTCTCCTTAATGGTTGATTGTAAGCAGGTCTAGATATAAGTCAGGTCTGGATCTTCATTCATTGCAAGAAGTCGTAGGGATAAGGTGTCTTAACTAAGACATTGATGTCACTAAGGTAGTAGAGAGGATAACCTCAAGGATCCCTCTTGGAAGAGGGGGATTCGAAAAAGGATTATGAGAGAGAGAGTTAGGAAAAGGATTTCGAGAGAAGAGCATGAGAATCTCGGAATCTCATAAATAGGATTTATAATAGTTCTTAAAGAGATACTGACAGAGCTAAGACTCTATTGTAGTCCATCCTGCACATATTGTAATTAGATTTTCATATAAATGAAAAGACAATAGTTTTTCCTGCACATGGTTGTTTATGTGTTTATATGTTTCATGAATGTCTTTTGTAGATGCATGATAGGTTTCATCTGCAGTAGGAAGATAGATTTATTTGTCTTCGTTGAGGTTGTTAATTTTCTCTAGGTTCTTTAGGTTGTGCAAGGAGTGCAGAACAAAACATTGGAGGTTATGTAGACAATGCAAGGAGTGCACATATGAACTATGTGGAGTCAGAAAAGAACATGCCAGGAGGGCACACCAGAGAGATAAAAACCCATAGGAAACCTCTAGGTTGTCAAATACCTTAGAGGAGAAACTGTGTGGAGGAATCACAGAGAGATAGAGTCACTTAGAACTCTATAGAGTTATGCTAGGTGGGCATCGAGCAGGTGCAAGTGTGCACAGGGAAAATACTTTGTCGAGTTCAAAGAGAAGAGTATCAGAGGATGATACTCACAGAGTTGTTGAACACTCTATAGGGAACACTCAGCAAGGTGTGCTTGAGCGAGAGGTTTCTAGGAGGGCACCAGAACCCTTTGAAGGGAGCAAAAGGACTGAGACCCTTAGGAGACTGAGTAAAAAAAAAATCTCAGAAGAGATAGTGCAAGGAGTGCACAGGAGATGGACTTATTCCAAGTCCCAAACCTTAGGAGGATAAGCACAAGTCGGACCCAAGAATTTGGGCTTGCAACAAAAGGTTCAGAGGCCGAAACCTTTGAACACTTACGAATTTTCCCAATCTTGGGAGAACGGAGAAGCTCAGGACGAGGAGCGACAATAGCCATCAGATCAGTTACAGGAAGAGAGTTGGACCGAGTGATCTACGTCCAGACATAATAAAAAGGGCACAGAGGAGAAGAACAAATCCCAGTTGTTGGATCTGATAGCAAAGGATAGAAATTCATCCAATCAAGGTAAAGTGCACGGGACTTAATCCTTTGTTTTCACATGACAACAGACTTACTAAAGTTTCGAAGTCCTAGACTAGTCAGGGACCTTCCATGGTCCAGAGGGACATGTGGTGCAAGATCCACAACTCCAGAGTGAGAGCATTTCATAATTTTTTGGTCAAGAAGAGAGTTGAATCGTCAAAGTCCTGAAGTAGATCCTGGTTATTGATTGTCAGGGGGGTACGTGTCAATAGATCTAAGTCTTCGGGTGAAATCACTCCAGGAGGAACGAGTGTGTAGGAGTTGAGACTTTTGAAACCTGAAGATATGAAGAAAATCATAGTTGTTTGATTCAGAAGGACATGTGGCAGAAATCTGTGTAAATACCCGAATTGAATTGTAGTCATCGATCTGTAGGAGACCCGTGTCAATAGATCGTGAGCTTCGGATAAAAGAATTCTGGGAGAAAGTGAAATTTGAGAGTTGATATTTCTGAAGTCCAAAGTCCCAAAGTCGTCTAGGGTCATCGACTTAAGGAGGAAATGTGGCAGGAGATCTTCCATTGTAGAGAAAGTAAGGTTTGAGAGTTGAAAACTCCGAAACCTGAATTTTGAAGCAAATCACGACCATTGATTTGAAAAAGACATGTGTCGATAGATCATAAGGATCTGAGAATGTGTGATTCGAACAGAAGGAAGGAAAGAAGAGACAGATTGTATTCATTAATAAAGAGGCATCGCCTGATATCAAATATCAACAATCATGCTTGATTACAGGGCCAGAAAGTTCTCAAACATTTAAAATTATTAGAGCGGCCCGCAATCGAAACCATGGTATTTCCAAAGGGACACATGGAAGTTGATAGTGAATTGTGGGGAGAAAGCAGTGTGGTCTCAAACCAATTTTGGTCGCACCGCAATCATGTTCTTATGTGAGGTCATCTCTCTAGGTCACATGTAGGGAGGGGCCTAGCAGAAGGAGCTAGCGCCCATGAATTGAAAGTGCCAAGAGCGCTAGAGAAAGTTCCCGCGGGTTCCACAAAACCTGCACCTTAGGAGAAAGGGGGGTTGTATAAGTGGATTAGGCTTCAAGAAGGATCTCTAAGAGTCGATCTGACTCATCATATTGAAATATCCTAGACCGGGAGGTCATAGAACCACCAAGAGGGGAGTGGGGCTGCATCATATGGTATCAAAGATTTATTTTGTCTATATATTTTA
The DNA here is from genome assembly GCA_000966675.3 of Picea glauca. Lineage (NCBI taxonomy): Eukaryota > Viridiplantae > Streptophyta > Pinopsida > Pinales > Pinaceae > Picea > Picea glauca. Next base: position 115,543 of record JZKD02S1300184.1, on the reverse strand, counting down.
GGCGAAGGAGATGAAGGAGATAGTATGACTACATCAAGTAGTATCAGAGGGTTAAATTTTTCCTGTAGACAACAGGTGAAGGAAGAGACAGAGTATTGATGCTCTATGTGAAGTATTGTTGCAAGTCTGCAACAGTCAACATACAACCAGGTGAGTTGTAGGAGAAGTTGGATATGCTCTCGGATGTAGGGTAATCCACAGACTTGCTACGAGGGAAAGAAGAGGGTGAAAATGGCTACTGAAGGCCATGAACATGGTTAGGAAGATGGATATAAGGAGAAAATCAAGCCAGATATGGATTTTTATCTCATTTATATAAGAGAAAGAATGGAGAAGAGAAAGAATGGAGCAGCTGACATTGAAGATGCAGCAGGAGGCAAAGGTATAATGGAGGTACGAATCGCCTCTGAATAGGAAGGAAAAATGGCATGTTCAAAAGTTGTTGGCTAGAAGGCAGCAACAAGATTTGAGGAGGTGGTTGAGGCATGTTGAAAGCGTCATAGACACAGAGGAAGTGGTTCACATTTATGATACAAAAAATGGAAGAAGCCTCAGTGATGAGGAAGAGAGATCATCAGAGGATCTCATAAACTACGAGGTGGGAAATAGAGAGAGATTAGTTGAAGATATCATATACTACTAGGGGGGTAGTTTTGAAATTTCATATTTCCAGGTTGGCCATCAGATGAGATCAAGTGATCCCATTAACTTCCAGGAGAGCAGGAGAGAAATCCTAGATTTCGAGGGGGAAAGGGAATTAGAATGAGACTATCTAAAAGTCTTAAGAGCTCATAAGTGAGCTCAAATCAGCAAGGAGCACAGATAGAAGAAGATTCATGTGTATTTTTTCACTATGTGAATGAAGATGATGACAAGTTAAATACTTCCACCATCGAAGAGGAAGATCAGAGGTGCATTTTGATCATTGGGGGAATCAAAACATTCCTACCAAGCAGCCAAGCATAGGCTAGCATAAATTTTTTAGATGCAACAATAGAAGGACAACCAATAGATATTTTCAAAGAGGAGGAGGAGAAGGAGAAGACACTGATGTTTTCCCCAGCAAAAGGATAAGAGCATTCAACAAAATTGCTCTAAATTTTTAGCCAGGGAGCTGAACAAGAGATGATTGTAGCACTGAAGCCTGCAATAGAAGGAGAAGAAGACAACATGGATTTTGTTGAGCTATATGAAGAATTGGAATCCCTAGAGAAAAGGTTAATAATTTAAATCCATCACATCCAACATATCAGGTTGGAGACAGATGGAGGAGCATACCATCCTAGGAAGGAGCTGGAGGAAGATAGAGTTGAACCAACACAAGAGGAGATGAAATAAGCTAATCTGTCAGAGGAGGATGTTGAGAAGAAGCACAATGGTGAGACTACATAACTTGAGTCTGTAGGGAAGTGGAAAATCAAAGCCACAGAAGAAGAAAACAATAAGGGGGATCAAGATGATCTACCCATTGACAAGGATAAAGTGCAGTAGAGAAGACTGCATAAGGAGAACCAGTCATTGGAGCAATTGGACAGGGTGATAGAGGATATAAGAGAGATGATGGTTAGATCAATAGAGGAAGCAGTCAACAAGACAAAGATGAATAGAGGATAGCCTTTCATAGCACCAGGGAAGGAGCAGTAGCAACAACAACAAAGAAGAGGAGTAGGACGAAAGCTCCAAGAAGAATTTTGGGATCTAGGAGGATGTCAATAGAGCTGGTGAGCTCATGAGAAGGAGCTCATGAAGTTTTTGCAGTAGTGGAGTATGATGCAAGAGCATCCTTCCACATCAACAAATGCACCAACATGCCAACATATAGGCATGCATTTGAGAAAGGGAGAGGCACAGACCCTCCCTTTTTTATATTTGAAATATAATCCTATATTGATTTATGTTATAAGGATGAGTAAATCCAAGCCATACATTTGTATAGGTAGTGGATAGGGTCTCCTTAATGGTTGACTGTAAGAAGGTCTATATCTAAGTCAATTCTGGATCTTCATTTATTTTAAGAAGCCATAGGGATAAGGTGTCTTAACTGATATAATGATGGAACTAAGGAGGTAGATAGGATAAGCTCAAGGATCCCTCTTGGAAGAGGGGGATTCAAAAAGGGATTCTAAGAGAGAGAGTTAGGAGAAGGATTTTGGGAGAAGAGCCTGAGAAGCTCAGAATCTCGGAAATAGGAGGTATAATAGTTCTTAGAAAGAGAGATTGAGAGAGTTGAGACTTTGTTGTAGTCCATCCTGCACATATTGCAATCATATTTTCATATAAATGAAAAGACAACATTTTTTCCTGCACATGGTTGGTTATGCATTTATATGTTTCATGAATGTATGTTGTATATGCATGATAGGTTTCATCTGTAGTAGGAAGATCAATTTATTTGTCTTCGTTGAGGTTGTTATATTGCAATGGGTTCTTGAGGCTATGCAAGGAGTGCACAATAGAACATTGGAGGTTCGGTAGCCAATGCAAGGAGTGTGCATCTGAACTTTGTGGAGTCAGAAAACAACATTTTAGGAGGGTACACCAGAGGGATAGAGCCTCAGAGGAAACCTCTAGGTTTTTTAATACCTTAGAGGGGAAACTATGTGGAGGAAGCACACAAAGACAAAGTCATTGAGAAGTATATAGAGATATTTTAGGTGGGCATCGATCAAGTGCAAGTGTGCACATGGAAAACACTCTCTCAAGTTCAAAGAGAAGAGTATCATAGGACGATACTCACAGACTTGTTGAACACTCTGTAGGGAATGCTCAGCAAGGTGTTCTTTGAGCGAGAGGTCGCCAGGAGGGCACCATAACCCTTTGAAGGGAGTATAAGGGTCAAGACCCTTAGGAGACTAAGTAAATAAAAAATATCAGAAGAGATAGTGCAAGGATTGTGGAGGAGACATACTTATTCCAAGTACGAAATCTCAGGAGGAGAAACACAAGTCGAGACCCAAGCATTCGGGCTCGTAGCAAAAGATTCAGAGGTCGAAACCTTTGAACACTTAGAAATTTTCCCAATATTGGGAGAATGGAGAAGCTCAGGAGGAGAATGGATCATCATAGGTTTCCATATGCAAATAGATGCAAAGATCTCTTCATCAAGTGGTCAGAGTACGAGAAGAAAAATCCACTCCAATAGAACCAGTAGAGAAGTAGAAGAGAACAAATAGATGAAATTTTCCACGTGGTGTTTTCCCAGTTTAATATCACTGTAGTACCTATTTTTAGATTAATTAATTTATGTTATAAATAATGGCATCGACCTTGCACCAAGGGTCGATGGTTTTGGGAGAGAAAGAATTTTATGAAATTTTGTAATAGAACTATTTCTGTGCAAGTTTATTTTAATTAAGAAGTTATGTTTAGAACCAAAGACACTTATATCCTCTAAGGCGTGAATGTGTTTAGACCAAGGAGGATTATCTTTGTCTTTGGGTTCGATATCTACTTCTTTGTTGATTAAGAGTTTGTGCACCTATATTTAAAGTTATCTTATAATGATGTAATAGTTCTTTTATTCTAATTGGTGACTAGTAATTGATTGTGTTAACCTGTGATTGATAATACAACATTGGGAATTACTTTTCTTGGACTAGATTCTTTTAACATGTATTTTTATTTTCTGTAATTGTTATCTCAGACAATGTTGAATGTCCACTAATTAAAATGGTATTACTGCCAGTTGAAGTTGTTTAGATATTCTTCGTCTACATGCTAGGGTATAAATGTTATCCTAAACCCATCCTTCCCCCGCAAAGACATATTTATCTTCTCTCTGTCATCTAGTTTATATTTTTATCTTTCTTTTGTTATAACGTTAGAAAACAACCAAAAAGAGAAATTCCTAGACTGAGGAAAAAGTCTTAACAAAAAATACATTTATGTCAATCACCATTAAATCCCATTGATAAACCCATCCAGATCACGAGTGTGGAGAACCTTACCACTCATCAAACGCTTATGAGTCTAATTGGGCCTCTTAGGCGGGTTTGGTTCCTATTGTTGAGTTAAAGGGATCTCAAACCCCTCAATAGAGACTACGATGATATACTGCGATAATAAAAGTTGTATCAAACTCTCTAAGAATCCAGTATTCCAGGACAAGTTCAAGCATATTGAGATCAGACACCACCTCATTTGATATAGGATCCAAAAGGGATCAGTGAAGCTTCAGTATATTTCCATAGATAAGCAGGTTGCATATATTCGGATGAAACCTTTGGTTAAAGGGATGTTTGTGTCCTTCATATACAAGATTAAAGTGGTGCAGAATACCTTCCTCAATAAGAGGTACTATTGATGCATGGTAGCATTGGAGAGGTATTTTTTCATAGGTCTATGTTTCTAGACATGTGGAAATCATCTAAATCCTTTTGTCCTTGACTTTAATTTAATTAAAGAAATTATTAACGTAAAGTGATTTTATTATTTAATTGAATCAATCGAGTTATTTAAGGAAATGATTAAAGTTGGAATTTAATATTATCCATTGATATCAAGTGAGGTGATAAGTAATATCAACCGTCAATCACTTTGGAGATTAGGGTTAAATATCATAACTCAATATTTTAAAATCAAAGATAGGGTAAACGAGAATACACTTGACACTTGACATAACTTGTGTTGAGAGAGTTGGCATAGAGAGGGTTGGATCATGAAGGACTGTGATTCAAGGAGATATTGGATAGGTGTAAAAGGAATTACATATAGATATCAGGTGAAAAAGAAGAGAGAACAGAGGCAACCACAAGTGGGTTTCAGTAGAGAAAATCCACAACAATGTGTCGAGCTGTATGGATTTTGTCGTACAATCCTTACAGTTGTGTACATGAGTCACAATGGATACAGGAATGTATACATGTGCATGCATAAAGAAAGGATTGTGCACCTCAAAAAGTGTACATATATGGATTGTAGAAAAGGTCAAACTTTGTCAGGTTTGTCTGCAGTTGCACTTCCCTCAATGGACCATTTTTCCTATTACAGGAGCCCTAATTTTAGCATAATAAAATCATTCTCAACACTGGTTTTCCCTCCAAGGTTTTTCCAATGTTATCTACCCAAAAATATTTGTGTTTATGTGTGTATGATTTGGTTTCCATTTTTTTCTTATGCTATCTTTATTTGAGTTGAATATTCCATCAATGTATTTTTGTTTTGTGACCTGCTAATTTTTTGTGGTAAGGAAATCACTAGATAACAAGATATATAGGATTGGAGTAAGATAATTTCACCACTTCGTCATTTCACAACTTGGGTGTATCAATTCTAGAGTCTTCTTTCAACTACAAGGAAAACACCACTTATCAAAGGATTTTACTGTAACAAGATTGGGAAAAATAATTAAAAAGGCATTTTCTAAATCCTATGTTATTGACAAGGAGGGTTTTAGTATATTCTCCCTA
>JZKD02S1300184.1:71160-85719 GCA_000966675.3 Picea glauca | reverse complement strand
ATGTTGATATTGTACATACAAAAACAAAATTATGTTGATATTGTACCAAAAAAAATATTGTATAGATCAACATAGAATTAGTGTTATACTTTTTTAATTAAAAGATTTCATATCTCTTTCTTGATGTTTGTAGAAATTAAATTTTTACTTTTTTCAACCAGGCATCTAAATTTGTCTAGACTCGAACCCAAATTTATCAATCTAACTTTAACTTACTCAGGTGAGAATCATTCATGAACAATATATCCAACTCCATGTTCTTCTATTATGAACATATTTATTAAAGTTGGTGTAATACAAAACAAACCTTCATGAAAAGTCTTACTTTTACACTTTTCATAATCAATGCTTCTTCAATGGCACGATCCTATATGATTTTGTTTGAACCACATGTAAAAATTGGTTCAATTATAGTTTATTAGTCCCTGCCCTTCGGGCTGTAGAGACTAATAGTAATCGATTCTTCCTTCTTCTATTAGTTCTACACAGAAACCAATGACTTTTCAATGTTTTAAGATAAAGTTTTTTATAATTTATAAACTTCATTTGAAAATTCATATTACCTATCCTAAGTTTTAAATTGGAGGTCTTATTTGGCCTCTTCCCAAGGAAGAGGCAGACTATACCTTATCTTAAAAGGAGATTCAAGCATAAATTTAACGAACAGTTTCTGGCAAGTCAAGTAATGCTAGAATTAAGTCTAGCATTACTTGATATCATTAAATGTTAAATGTTAGAGAAGAATTTTCCTAATCTTAGCCTCTTACAATTTAAACAATGTTACACTCAATGGAATTGACACATACTCCCACACTTGTTCATTCATAGCTATGCAAAGTGTCCTCAGACAGTAGCCCAAACCTCTCCTTCCTCTCCTTTATATGTGCTTAGACAGTAGCCCCAACTGATTTCTATAATTTTTCCTGCAATATAGTAGAGACATTCTTCTTTCATTTCCTAATGTCCAAAAGAATCCTAGTCACAAGTAGAATCCTGAGGCACAATAAGAAGGTGAAATCACACAACCTACCTTCTTTTACTCACATTCCTTCTATTAAATATAATGTAACCTCAACAGGCTGACTGTACACTGCCAGCTGTCCTAGCCAGCTGTACTTTCTATTCTTGCTTTTCTTGAGCCTATTTAGCTCAGCTATTTCCCTTTGTATAGTACTTACTACTTAAGAACTTCTTCATGTACTCGTTTTGTACTCTTCTGCTTATATTCTAATATATTGTTTTCTGTTCTATTCTTTTCTCTCTGTATTTCTTGCTTCACAATTTATCATGGTATCAGAGATATTGTAGTAATCCTCTTCACATAGGCTGGAGAGAAACATGATCCTCAAATAGCACAGGGCTTCACGGATCTTGAGAGTATTCGACACAGACTTTTCACAAGGCTTGGAGAGCTGTCTGTCATACTCTCGAAAGATCCTCGCAGGAAACTTCCACGAGGAAGAAGACCGTCATACACTCAAAAGATCAGTGCAAGAAGCTCACGCGAGGTCGCAGAGCATACTACGCTCAAAATTTTCAAGGAGCAGAAACACGAGAAGGAAGCGGAGACTGAGAAGGAAGAAACAACAAATATTCTTGTTCAATTTTCAAGAATCATCAAAGATTCACGAAGAAGAGCTACAGGAGGCAGGAACTCTTGAAGAATTCAAAGCATTTGTTCAAATTCGTGAAAGATAGTTGCAGAAAGAAGTAGCGTTTAAAGCATTTCAGAAATCTCTCAAATCTGTCAAAGATTGCAGCAGAGAACAAAGAACTCGTGAAATTATTTCAAATCTTTGAAAGATTCATGAATTTTTCTTCCAAGGAAGAAAATACTTGCAAATGCAACAAAGATCGTGCCTAAGGAGAAAAGAACAATCGTCGCAGCAGTAAGATCCGTCCTCTGAAAAGATATGGGGTGGAAATCCAGTTCATAAGGGAGAAGGAGAGTGTGGAAAAGGCAAAAGAATTTCAGCTGTTAGATCTTTTGCAGAGGACCGACAGTCGTTGGATCAGCGAGAAAGTGCACGAGGTTTAGTCCTCTGGAGTGCATAGGAGAAATTTCGACTTGTGAAGTCACAAAATCCCGAAATCATCTAGACCATCCATCAAGTGACACATGGTGAGATCTCGGCATTTCACTGACTCGCAAGGTGTAAAGGTCAGAAGACAGCCGTGAGAATTCGCAAATTGCGAAATCACGAGTTATTCTGGACCGTTGGATTGAGATAGATCATGAGCCGTTGATCTTATCCCATCAAAAAATCGGGTATCGGGAGTTGGATGAGTGAAGGAGACTTCTCTCCAAAACTCCAATACGCAAAATCCCCGCATCACGTATGGCGAAATCCTGAAAAGATTGTGAGTCATCCATCTCAGAGGACAAGTGGCAGTAGATCCAAGTGACATCATTTTCAGCACTTCAGAGTTCGGGATATCAGAGATCTTGTTGAGGAAAGGTCGGGACACTCCACGGTGAAAGTCCCAAAATCTTGAAAAGATCACAGTCGTCCATTCATTCGGACATGTGGTGGAAATCAAGGAAACCGTCGGCATTTCAGCTACCGGGGTTTCAAGTTGATAGAGTTTTTTGTGTCATCGGGGGTTGCAAATCGCGAAATCTCGAAACGTAGGAGGATCGTCCATCTAGAGGAGATGGGTGGCAACAATCCATGATCTCGGGAAATTTTCCGAAAAAGCGATTTCGACAAATCCACAATTCGGACTTCGCATTTTGGAAGCACAGCGTCACGAGGAATCACAAGTCGCGAAATACCAATTCATGAAATCCCGATAGGATATAGACCATCAGATCATGAACATATATGGACCATTGATTGTCCAACAGGAACATTTTGGCATTTCGGCATTTGAAGTCCTGCAAGCGAAGGCCATCGACATTTCGGGAATCGACTTTTTGGGAGTCGAGAGACTAAGAGGTCGCGCGTTTGAGTCGTGAAACCCCGAAAGGGACTGCGGTCATATTAGGAGAGGTCATGTGGACCAGATGTATAGCCCAAGGGGCTAACTGAAGTTAACGCCATTTCGGCAAATCGACATTTCGGAGTTCGCCGTTTCAGAAACCATGGGACAAGAGTTCTAAAATCCCGAAATAACGAATCGTGAAATCCTGAAGGGATCTGGACCGTCAGATCACAGGAAGATCTAGACCGTTGATTCGTGTTTCGGCATATCAGAGATCCCACAGACAGAGGATCAGGCTACTTCGCATCACGAAGTCCCAATTTGCAAAATCTTGAAAAGGCTTTTGAAAAGTGCCTTTCCAGCATATTTGGCATTTCGGCAATTTGAAAGACAAAGAACCGGAAAATCCTGTAGCACTTTAACATCAAGGTGCGTGGTCACATTGATCGAAGACTAAGGGCCAATTCAAGGCCGATAAACTCTCTTCGACGTTTCGACAATTGGAAGTTGGAGAGTTCAAAGGTCTCGTCTAATGGAGTTCCAAAATCATTGCAAGAAAGCAACAGACCTGGTTTTACGCGTGGGAGACAGGTAAATACAAATTTTTCTTTCTGTTTTGTTCAATTTTTTTTAAATATGGCGTCGTCTAGCAATTTAGGACCAACTCAGGGTCCGATTCTTCTTGGAAATAACTATGAGTTCTGGTCTCTTCGGATGAGATCCTTCTTACAATCACACGAGTGATGGGATCCAGTGGATCTTGGATATGTGGAACTAGACCCAGCAGACCTATCTGCCATGACTAATCAGTAGAAAATTGCTTAGACCACTCAGCGAAACAGAGAAAACAAAGCTAAATTCTGGATTCAAAATTCTGTGGATGACTCGATTTTTTCAAAAATCACAGGCGCTGGTACTTCAAAACAGACCTGGGACATCCTTAAATCTTCCTACCAAGGAAATGATAGGGTCAAAACAATTAAACTGCAGAACTTGAGGACTCAATTCGAGACTCTAAGGATGACAGAGTCTGAATCTGTGGATCAGATCATGACCAGAGTCATGGGCATCGTGAACCAGATCATATTGATTGGTGAAACCATCACTGATCAACGAATTGTTGAGAAAATCCCCAGAAGTTTACCAAAGAAATTCGAAATGGTTGTAACAACAATCCTTTAATCCAAGGATCTGTCAAGTTTTTCAACAGATGAATTAATTGGTTCTCTGGTGACACATGAGACCAGACTGCATCTCACAGATGAGTCAATCTCCAATTCTTTCAAAACTCAATTCTCCTTTAGCAGAGGGAGAGGCAGAGGAAGAAGCAGAGGTCACCAAGGAAGAGGGAGCAATCAAAGTAACCCTCACTCCAGTGGAGGTAATAGACAACAGTATCCAAATCAAAATTACCAAGGTCAAAGACAACAACAACAAAATCAACATCAAAATTTCCATCCTCAAAGAGGTAGAGGGAGAAGATCAAATGAGAAATCAAGCATACAGTGCTATTACTGCAAAAAATATGGGCACTATGAATCTGAATGTAGGAATAAGCAAGCAGATCATCTCTCAGGCAGAGCACATGTGACAAATCACACGAGAGAAAACTCAGGAGGTATGTTTCTCTCATGTCACAAGATAGAAGAACAACCTAAATATCTCTGGTTGTTGGACAGTGGATGCAGCAATCACATGACAGGTAAAAAAGAATTACTTTCATGCATTGATTCTTCAATCTCATCTTATATTACACCTGGAAATGATTACTTAGTCACAGTTCAAGGAAAAGGAACTGTTCCTCTTCTTACTAAACAAAATGTAAAGAAAGACATAAACAATGTCTATCATGTTCCAGATATGAAACATAATTTTCTAAGTGTGGGACAACTCATAGAACATGGCTATAAGGTACTTTTTGAGGGAGCATCTTGCAAGATATATGACAAAATCCCAAGCAGAAAATTAATTTCTGAAATCCATATGACTCCAAATAGGATGTTTCCCCTTACCCTCAGAACTGCAAATCTGAGTCAACCATATGCACAAAGTGCATCCACCCTGAATGAAACTATGGTTTGGCATACAAGATTTGGACATCTACCATTTAAGAGTCTAAGTTTTCTTCAGAAGAACTCCATGGTCAAAGGTCTTCCTCTCTTTAAAGAGCAAATTCCCCCATGTGAGTCTTGCATACTTGGAAAACATAAGAGAACTAGTTTTCCACAGTCTTCCAATCAAGCCAAACAACATCTTGAACTTGTTCACACTTACCTATGTGGACTAATGCAAACAGAGTCCATAGGTGGTAGCTTTTACTTTCTAACGTTTATTGATGATTTTAGCAGAAAAATATGGATCTATTTTCTGAAACTTTTGCAAAATTCAAATAATTCAAAGAAGAAGCCGAAAAACAGAGTGGCAACTATATCAAAGCACTCAGGTCAGATGGACGAGGAGAATACATCTCCAAAGAATTTTCAAATTTCTGCAAATCACAAGGCATTATCATGCAAACAACAGCCAGGTATACTCCACAACAGAATGGAGTGGCTGAAAGAAAAAATCAGACAATAATATGGCAAGAACACTTCTCAAAGAGAAAATTTTGTCAAATATTTTTTTGGGCTGAAGCAGTAGCATGCTTATTTTATCTCCTGAATAGATCTCCATCCACAAGTCTAAAGATGAAAGTCCCTCAAGAAGCATGGAGTGGGACAAAGCTCAATGTTGCACATCTAAGGACATTAAGATGCATAGCATACGCTCACATACCTTTCGAATTAAGGAAGAAACTCGATGACAGAAGTGAGAAATGTATTTTCACTGGATATAGTGAAACATCTAAAGCTTACAGGCTTTACAATCTAATCACCAAGAAACTAATTCTCAGCAGAGATGTAAAATTTCTAGAAAATAAATTCTGGAATGATTCAGAAAATTAGCATATGGACAGTCAAAATCCATTGCTGCCAAGTTCTAAAAATGCAGAAAATTCAGGACAACAAGTACCTCAAACTATTCTTCAAGATTGCAGGTACAAAGGCAGCTTGAAAATTCTCAAGATAACTCAACTTCCAGCAGAGAATCATTCTCTGAACCACAAAATTAGAGAACTCGAAGTTTGAGAGAAATCCATCAGCAGTTGGATGACTTTGAACAACACAATCTTTTTTCTTTAATGTCATGTCAACCTACATCTTTTAAGGAAGCAGCTGAGGAGCCACATTGGGTTCAAGCCATGAACCAAGAAATTGACTCCATTGAGAAGAACAAGACATGGGATCTTGTTGACTTTCCAAGCCACAAGAAGAGTATTGGTGTCAAGTGGGTTTACAAAACTAAACTCAATGAAAAAGGGTAGATCGAAAAACACAAGGCAAGACTTGTTGCCAAAGGATTCTCACAACAACTAGGTACTAATTATGGTGAAACTTTTTCTCCAGTAGCAAGATTAGACACTGTAAGAAATCTATTCACCATAGCAGCCCAACACAAATGGCAAGTATACCAGATGGATGTCAAGTCATCATTCTTGAATGGTTTCTTAGAAGAAGAAGTTTATGTCGATCAACCACCTAGATTTGAAGTCCAAGAGCAGCCAGCCAAAGTATATTGGTTGAAGAAAGCCTTGTATGGCTTAAAGTAAGCTCCAAGAGCTTGGTACAATAGAATTGACACTTATCTGATCAAAAGTGGTTTCAGTAGAAGCCAAAATGAGCCAACTCTTTACACCAAAATAGATCAGCACGGTAAAATTTTGATTGTATGTTTATATGTTGATGACATGATCTATATGGGAAATCTTGAGTTAACAAATTTTAAACATGCCATGCAATCTAAGTTTGAGATGACAAATCTTGGCATAATGAAATATTTTTTAGGGATTGAGGTTGATCAATCAACCAAAGGAATTTTTGTCTGTCAGCAAAAGTATGCAGTAGACATCCTCAAAATATTTCGCATGGAAGAATGCAATCCAGCAGAAACCCCCATACCACTAGGCACAAAATTGAGCAAGAAATATGAAGGCCCTACAGTGGACTCTACGCTGTACAAAATTTTAGTAGGCAGTTTGTGGTATCTTATAGCAACTAGGCCTGACATTATGTATGCAGCCAACCTTGTTTCCAGATTCATGGAATCGCCCAAAGATTCTCATTGGAAAATGGCGAAATGAATTCTGATATATGTTGCAGGAACTCTCAATTTCGGCTTATGGTACACTAAATCTGATAGTAATCAACTTTCTGGTTACACAGACAGAGATTTTGCAGGCAGACTAGATGATAGGAAAAGCACATCTGGACATGTTTTTCAACTGGGCACGAACCTAATCTCATGGGCATCAAAGAAGCAACCAATTGTTTCAATATCTTCTGCAGAGGCAGAGTATGTCGTTGCTACCTCAGCTTCTTGTCAAGATGTGTGGCTGAGAAGAATATTGAAAGATATGTCACATACAGAAAATGATCCAACTCCTATATTCTGTGATAATACTTCAGCAATTGCTTTATCCAAAAATCATGTGTTTCACAAGAAAAGTAAACACATTGACACTCGTTTTCATTTTATACCCGAGCTAGTCAATAATGGTGATATTGCACTACAATTATGTGGTTCTCGAGATCAGCTTGTTGATATCTTTACAAAGCCACTAGGAAAATTTGTTTTTGATTTTCAGAGACATAACTTAGGCATAATCAGTGCTGATGTTTGTAACTGTTGAGTTTAAGAGGGAGTGTTAAATATAATGTAACCTCAACGGGCTGACCGTACACTGCCAGTTGTCCTGGCCAGCTGTACTTTCTATTATTGTTTTGCTTGAGCCTATTTAGCTCAGCTATTTCCCTTTGCATAGTACTTACTACTTCAGAACTTCTTCATGTACTCATTGTGTACTCTTCTTCTTATATTCTAATATACTATTTTCTATTCTATTCTTTTCTCTCTTTATTTCTTGCTTCACAATTTATCACCTTCATCCTATACAGTAAGGGTTAATGCTTATGTACTATACATTGATGGCTTACCTACCTTCCTTCAGTCATGTTCCCTCAGTGTGTATAGTAAGTGTTTGTGCCTCTATATTGTACCTTGTTGGCTTCTGTCCTGGCTACTTGGTATCCATGCCGGGAAGGAATTATCACATCGGATCAGAGCAGGCGATGATCATGCTATACAGATTATTAAAGGTATTTCTCTTCCCACCGAGTGGACCGATTCCTTGAGTCACAACAGGACCTGTCATAGATGAATAGGTGGCAATATTATTAGTTTCTTGTAAATCTGTGTAGAAATCTATTTTTTTAATTTCATTGATTACTTACTATTACTTTTGATTTATGTGCAACTCCAGAGTTACCTTTCTCCTTATCAAGTAGTTGGTAGAGTGGATCGTTTGAACTGATTGGATTTTGTCAATATTGGATCACCCAAACTTTTTGAATGGATTGATCCCTCGAATTGAATCTGAACAAAGTGATCAGTTCACATGTATTTGATGCTCCACCTCTGATGGTTGATTTGGATCTTCTATAGTTGAAGAACAAATTTCAATAGATAGATGAATAAGGACTAAACAGGAGACCAGGAGACCTACAAATTTGGTTACGTAGATTTTGGATCATGAGAAGACATACGGATTTGGTTACTTGGATTTTGGATCATGAGAACTGGATTGAAATTGATTAAGGCTAGAATACTAGCAAAGGAATTTTCTTCTGTAGTCTCTACCTCCATTTATATCTTGGAAGGTATCAAACATAGAAAACCCACCCGCGGACATCAGGTTCTGAGTCCCGACAATAGAGAAAACCCACCTGCGGACTTCAGGTTATTTCGACAGTTCTGCTCACAATCTGTACTACTGAAATTGTATATCTCAGACCGTGACTCTGATTCTGGAGGATAAGAAAAAAATATAGCATTGTTCAATACAACCATGCTCTGGTTACGACACCCTGCAATGTCATGCTTTATGTTGCACCCTTGTGTGGGATCTTTGGGATCTATGGGTACAAAGTTTGTGGATGGGAACATGCAGTACAAAGATGTGATTGTAAACACAGACCCCAAAGTTCCCACACCATCCATACACTTGGCATTGGTCTTTTACTGCACTCCAACCCAGTTGCCATGGTCCTGATTTTTTAAACCACCCATAGGACCTCAAATTCTCATCTAATTTAAGCATGATCCTTTGCAATGTGATTGATCCATTGGTGTAATTATTGTTGTATGAAATCCAAATCTAAATATCAGAAGAATTGAAGAGTGTAAAAATCCCTTGACTATTTAGACATGCTCTGGAGCCATTAGGGGCACCCTAATTCTAGTATGTGATATTGTTCCTCCATTTCAATGTGAAAATTTCCACTAGACTCCAAGGTGAATGAATAATATACATGTGGAAGCTCTGTCCCACCCCGAAAAATCTGATTAACCAAAAGGGTATTAGTAGGATTGGAAAAGCTCTCCCAAACACTGTTGGAACTGTTATTCTTCACTACAAAATGTCATCATCTTGCATGACAACAAACGATATGATTTGGTTCGCAGTATTAGTCTGCCACACCGTGGTGTTCATTCCATTGTGTAGTCTCGACCCTGAAAGCATCCCTCATTATAATATAAACATAATCAACCAAATAGGGTTGACTTTGACCACCTTCGTTCATGCAAAGAATAACGTGTTTCTTGCAACCACATGTCTCGTGTACAAATCCTTCTGTTGACTACACTAATTATTTTGAATAACATGTTTCTTACAACCACATGCCTCGTGTACAACTCCTCCTGTTGGCTACGCTAATTATTTTGAATAACTTGTTTCTTGCAACCACATGCCTCGTGTACATCTCCTCTTGTTGTCTTTCAATATGTAGAATTAATTACATAATCAATGAATTTCACCAATCACCACATCTAAATATAAAAAGTTGTACTATGTATTTATCATTATGCATTATTATATTTATAACACAACCTAAGTGGGCCTAATGGTTAAGAACATGTGTTTCCTCTTAAGAGGTCATAGGTTCAAATCCAGAGGGGGGTAGGGTATGTATACCTTCGTAGACTTTACCAGTCAAATCGTTGGCCGGAGGGGGGTCCCTTGTCCCACAAACAAGGGGGTCTCATACACCAATTTGGTGTGTTGGCTTGGCCGTGACCTTAAAAATAGATTATTATTATTATATTCTTATTATCTAATATATTATTTATTGTTATATGTATATTATATTTATTATCTAATATATTATTTAGATTATATTTATTATGTAATATAATAAATATATATTTATTAAATTTGAAAGGTTTATTTTCAAAAAGAAAAATTTAATATTTTTAAAATGCAATTTGTATTTGACTAGCTTAACTTAATTGGAAGGAAATTTAGGTTAATCCCAAAACTATACAACATCCACATTAAATTAAAAATGTGGTTAGAGATATTGGCCAATACAACATATGACAAATCTATAAACTAAGTGTCATGGAGCAACACGTCTTCCTCCATTCCATGTGAGTCTAGGTCGAATTCTTTGAATTCCAATCTTTCTGACACTATAGTTATCAATGTTAATTTTTTCCATTTAAAATCTTTACAAATTGATTTATTTTAATACTATGAAACTAGCCCCTAGTTAACATATCGTTCATGTTTCATAGTAATCATCATCATCAATAATTATAGGGTGTCATCTATCATCTTCATTGCCAAATCTACTTGGCAAAGACTAAGCTGCCATGCATCCCTTGTTTATTCATGATTTTATACTCAAACTGCACATGGCATTTTTTTTAAATAATTTATATATTATAAGCCAAACCACCTCACTTTTGCGGTCACCAAGGTAGACAGACTTAAATATGTTGAGATATCACTCTTCCCCTGGAAATTTTATTCCATGAAAGGCTTGGAAATTCTAATCTTTAATACTTTAGTGTGTTTAATCTTTAATACTTTAGTGCTAACACGAGGGGTTAGAAATAAGTAGATCTGATCCATTTTCAACTGATCGGGTAGCTTTCGTTATGGTCTGGTATTCGGGGATATAGCTTTCTCCCTTGTTTAGGAGATTACATATAGCTTTCTACATAATATAGCCTTTCATATATAATATGTGCTTGTTTGGACTTGCTTCAGGGATTAAATAGTTGGGGATTAGGTTTTAATATTTCCTGGTTTCCGGGGATATTTAGGGTCTGGTTTTGATAGATTTGGGGATGATCCCACCCTTCATGGTATATCTATTTCTACGTAATATATCCCCGTTCCCACTCGATTTCCCCAATCCACCATTCGTTCGATGGTTACAACATAGGTTACAACACACCATATATCTATTGTTTCTTCAATGAATTATGCAGTCACAAGATTGGCTAAGGTGGACTCCTTAATTAGAACTAGGGCAAAGATATGGAGGAAATCTTGATCTAACTAGTCAAAAGACGTAATAGAGGCTTGGGGAAGGTTTTAAAACCACTCAAGGGCCTTATGAGATAAGGAACAGGGAGAAGCTTTGCTATACAGACTAACACTGGAGGTCTTTACAAATGGCCCAAAACTTGGCCAAATGCACCTTAGCATCTCTCTTTCCAAAGAAAGACAGAAAACATTGTTACGAACAATAACATATATCAGCTTATATTATGGTTAAGCTAGAGCTCGAACTAAGCCTTATAAATAAATATACTAAATTGATAATAAATATACTAATAACTCAATAATGGAGAATATATTGATTTGTCCGTTCCTTTGTTTAGGCCTAAAGAGATGATTATATGGAGTATATTTCTTTTTTATTAATAAACTAATATAACAAGAATGGAGACACTAAGAGATAGATTTGGTTGAAAGGTCATTTAATTCTGGATTATTCTCTTTTTCAAAGAATGGAGGCGAAAGGCTGGCTAGAACTTACTGACTAAGGTTAAGACTAAAGCAAGTAGACCAGAATTGCATCATACACTTGGAAATAATGGAGAAAGCACTAGTTGTAAGCGCTAGTAATAAGCACCAGTTGTAAGCGCCAGTTAGAAGAGTGAGTTCTTAGTTAAGAGTCCAGTCATCTTTGGTTTGCATGTAACCGACTTGGGAGAGTATTTTCCTATATAAAGATGTAATCTGTCTTTGTTGAATAATAAGAAGTGAGCGTAGCCTCACCGTGTTTGTTTGCGTGGTATATTTTATCTTGATATCAGAGCCACGAGAGTGCAGTGCGAGAATTCTAGAGGTTCGCAGGTCTCTCCTCTGGTAGGGTGCAAACCTATATTACTCGCCCCTTCGCGTTTGCTTGGAAGCAAAAATTTTCGCAGGCGGAGTACTCGACAGGTGCAAACAGCCCGCAGCTGGAATACACGTGAGGTGCGGACTACTCGCAGGCCACTAAGTCGTGAGGTGCGAGAGTTGTTAACTCCCCGCAGTCCAATAAGGTGTTAACAGCTGGAGATTAAAAGATCGTTGTTGAAGTTGGGCATGAGTTTGAGGTTCTTTCGCTGGAGATTAAAAGATCGTTGTTGAATCTGGCCATTTTGTTTTGAGGCGTGAGGACTGGCAGAAGGCCGATCCACCATTCAAGTACCGAGTCAATTCTTGGACCACGATTATTGAGTTTTTTTTGAGTACCACGATTACTCTTATGCATGCAAATGAGAAAGGTGATATATTATAAATCGTGAAGGTTCATTTTATATATATATAAAAAAGAAGAGTGAGTTTTTATATTAAAGTGGAAAAGTTTTATTAAAAAGGATACTTTTTATTAAAGCGTGAAGTGAAGAAGGAGTTATTCACTTTATTGTTAAAGTGAATGTATGTGGAGGATTGAATTTTATTAAAGTGGATATTTTTTATAAGAGAGGTGAAGTTTATTTTGAAGTTTATTACTTTAAAGTGAATTTTTATTCATAGTGGATATATTTTATAAAGAGATGAAGAGGGAGTTATAAGTTTTTTTTTTTTTAAATGTGGATATTTTGGATATTAAGATGCATGCATGATATAAGCTGAGAACAGAGATAGATTGAGTCAGATCGGTGGTATCCTAAGGCAGAGGGACAAAACGTTGCATATCCTTGGTGATTTTTTTGCAGAGACTAAATTGCAGCGATGGCGAATCCGTTGGCAGAGACCTACCTCAACGAAGCCAACAAGTTAGATGGCTCAAACTTCATTAACTGGAAATTCAAGATGCAGATGCTCGTGGAGGGCTATGGTGTCTGGAACATTGCAAATGGAACCGAACTGAAACCTGTTGCGGCTGCAGGTGCGACAGCAGCGGTAGGAGGTGCGACAGCAGCACAGATCCAAAACTGGGAGAAGTGCGAAAATAAGGCAAAGGTATTTTTGGGCATGTCTGTTAAAGATAGCATAATTCCACATATTAGAGACGCTACAACTTCTACTGCAACATGGACAGCTCTTAAAGCATTGTATGAAACTAGCAACACAAATCGCATTTTGTTCCTGAAAACTAAATTGCTAGGCATTAAGATGGATGGAAATGAATCTGTTAGTTCATTTTTGGGTCGCATTAAAGAGGTGAAAGACAAGTTAGTAAATATATTGGAAACTGTTTCCAATACTGATCTAGTGAATATTACCTTAAATGGTATGCTAGAAGACTATCATATGTTCATAACAGGTCTTGCAGCAAGGGAGAAACCTCCTATGTTTGAAGAACTGACAGGTATTTTGTTGCAAGAGGAAGAGAGGCACGGGAATCTGAAGCCTTCGAGTAAAGATTTGGCACTGTGGTCAAATAATAGATCTGCGAGAGGGAGATCAAGAGTAAGAGGCAGAGGAGGCAGTTCATGGCAGAGAGGCGGTTCATGGCAGAGAGGCAGTGCATCGCAGAGAAGACAATCTCCAAATCAAGGTATGCAATCTGAAAGGAATGAGTCAAAGAGTTGTTTTTACTGTGGTTGACCTGGACATATGGTTAAAGACTGTCATAAGAAAAAAAGTGATAAGGCTAGGAATAAACTTAGAACACATTCAGGTCATTATGCAGAAAAATCTTCAAATCAAGATCACAGATCATTTATTGCTAGTGATGATATTGATGAACCCCTGAATTTTGACTCACGGGATCTTAGGCTGTTTGTGTCTAACGCTGCTTTATATGTTGAAACGGATGATTCTGATGCCTGGTTTGTGGATTCTGGAGCATCAATACATATGACTTGTAATAAAAATTGGTATGTTAATTTCAAAGAAACTCAGAATGGTGCCAGCATATATCTTGGAGATAACCGCGCTCATCAGATCAAGGGATATGGAGACAGTCCTGTGACATTGTCGAATGGTACTATTCGTCACATTCGCAATGTGGTGTATGTGCCAGGAATAAAGAAAATTTTTATCTCTGTGTCCACCATTACAGATCAAAACTTGAAGGTTGAACTCTTCAAGAATTATTGCATAGTGAAGGATCTGCTGGACCACTTCCGAACTGTTGCAACGGGAGTCAGAGTAGAAGGTCTATACAAACTTGATGTTACCAGCAAATCACATCATGCACTGACTTCTGCCACTATGCCAACAACGATTCTTTGGCATCAAAGGTATGGACACATCAATCATCCTGATTTATTGTTATTACAGAAAAAGAATATGGTTGAAGG
>JZKD02S1300184.1:52011-62667 GCA_000966675.3 Picea glauca | reverse complement strand
CGACAATCTCTAAGCATTCATGACAGCTTAGAAAAACTTTCATCTTGGCTACCCAAGTGCTATGATTCGACCCGTTCAAGACAGGTGCTTGCATGAGAGCCTGGTTGCTCATGCTCGCCATTTTCTGCGCAAAAAATTATATACCGGCAGCTAAAAAAAATTGCACAGAAAAAAGAGATCTTACAGAGCTTGCTGAAAGATGTTTCGCAATTCGGGAAGCTGGACAGAGGTTGGATTTGCAGCCTGCTCTAATACCATGAAAACAAATCTGCAACAGCAGAAAAACGAATTGCAGAACAGAGGAAACAGAAAAATGAATTTGACAGGACAGAAAGAATTGCATAAAAACACCACGTTGTGATCTCATTATTGGATTGATATTTAAAGGAAATTACATGCAGGAATTGCTTCGTAAATAACGAAGCAGCTAACAGTCTAACACGGTGATGGAAACAAGAAATCAGTTAACTAAACAATCAAGGAACGATTTGCTCAATCAAAGGAGCAAATCGCCGAGAAAATTATGGAGAAAATCACGGAGAAAATCGTGGAGCGAATCGCGAGCTCAACTTATTCGTCTAACAGAGGACACCCCCACATACGCACCCACAAACACCCTGCAACCCGAAACTGAAGAAACAAGCACTGTGACTGCAACACCACCTGAAGGAGGGACGGAACCGGTTACAAGACTCGATCTGAGAAAAAGGAAGGCTCAGGGGGAGGACACAACATCCCCAGGAGAAGCTGTCGCTTGAAGCCACAAATGGCCACCATCAGCTAAAGAAGAACCCGGACCGCACACGAAAAACAACATTGGGGAAAAGAAGAAAACTCCAGAATAGAGAGAAACGTCGTGGAGAAAGAGTCATCCTAGTGAAATAGGCCGCAGAAATAAACCCACCCGGGCAGCAGGAGAGAAAGAGCGAGAAGTCTGCGGCTAGGGAAACCCTAGCCGCAAACCCCTAAAGATCATTGTTTTGTTAATATATGTTTTATAATGAAACCTTCTTAATTTTCCAACATTGTCTCACATAAATTACAAAGAGAAACGTAACCAATATATTATTTTACTAAAGAATTTTTAACCGTTGGCTCACATAAATTACAAAGAGAAATGTGACCAATATATTATTTTTTAAAAAGAAACGTGACCAATATATCATTCTAAATATAAGTAGAATCATATTCAACTAATTATATTGCCAATTATAATCTACAGCAAATATACACCCATAAACAAAATATACAAATACATATTACATACATAAATAAATACATAGAGGAGAAGGAGAGAGAAACAAAACATATTGCATACATAAATAAACACACATAGGAGAGGGAGAGAAGTAATTAAAATGGAAACAAAACTATCAAAAATCTTTATATTTATCCCAAATAATATTAATCTACCCAACCGTATAATGTGTCCTAATTGGCCTTATTTAGTGGAACCCACTACATAAATTCTTAACTATCGGTTGAAACGTGAGATGATTTCAGAAAATTATAATAAAATTTTAACAAATATCTGATTTCAATAGTCATACTAACTTAACCAACGTAAATTCTAAGTCAGGTATCATAACTAAGTCAACTTACAACAAATAAATATTACATCCCTTAATATAGGTTTTCTTATGACAAGAAAGTACGGTAGAGTTCCATTCTATAATAGTCAACTAAAAAGATTTCATTCCAAGTGGTCAATACCGCTACTAATGAAATTATACCAAATCCATGGTTAAAAAAATGAGATTTTTTTTATTAAAAATTAATACAATATTTTTATCAAGTTATAAGTGCTATGGATAAATATATGATAAGCAAGAACTTCTTTGGATCTGTATTTGATTCAAGACAAACAAGAGGGATTGTTGATCAACAAGTCCTTGCCCAGAAGGTAGGAAGTGTGGAGTAGTGAGCTTGTGGACATAAGACATGCATTTATAGTTGTTGCTGTCATTGACATGCATCCATAGTTGTTGTTGCCATTGTTCATTCAATCAGTCCATTGCTATAGTATTGTAGTAAGTTTATGCGAACTTCGAAGACACAATATAGTTTTAATGAATTTTTAATAAACATGTTAATATAAATAGGCATAAATAGACGTGCAAAAAAAAATAAAATGAATAAGACACACTATAATTTTAATTATAATCCCATCACCGTCCTGTTAAGTGTCTTTTAATGATATGACTATATCGAGGCTATGCCATTATGTCAATATAAATAGACATAAATAGACGTGGAGAGACAAAGAACTTTGAAAAAGATACTATAATTTCAATTATAATCCCATCACCGCCTTGTTAAGTTCCTTTTAAATGTCACGATATCGAGGCTATATCATTTCAAGGATAAAATGGAAGTGATGGAACTTGGGGTAAAATGTGATTGTGTTATATTAACAATTGTAAAATGTGCCAAATATTCAGTCATTAATTGTGTTCGATTAACAGTTATAAAATGTGGCAAATATACATTCATACCGATATGATGGCATGAAATTAACCAACTCGTGGAATCTAAACCGGTGGGAGAGATGAGCTGCCATGTATTGTTGTAAACAATTTTTCCAAGGCAGCGGAGCTCATGAGCTCATGCATGAGGTTTAGTGATATAGAGGGTGGGAATGATTATTGATATTTAGAGAAAATCAAGGACTCTGAGCTCTCAGTGGAATTTTGTATGTCAAACGCAAATATTAAATCGATGCTTCACTGGCCCAACACATGGGGTTCCTCTGCCCGTTTTTACCTTGGAGTCGTAATGGCAGGTAACATTAGAATTCGATCATGCGACTAGACTAGAACTTTGGCAACCAATCATGAAACTTCCGTTGAAATGTGGGTGAATTTTCAGACATTGAGGAATGAACATGCAATCTAAAATGTCTCACACGCGGCCTGATGATAGGTATGAAAGTTATACAAGCCCATGCAGCTCAGGGAAGGCCGATGCATATGAAACTCAGCTAAGGCCCGTCCATAACCTTTCTTCCGTACCAAAATCAAGAAAACAATAAATAATTGAATCGACCTTCGTTGGATCGCCCTTTCCTGTTGGAATTTACCTCATGAACCCATTCTTAAATGGTAGGGTGATCACTTGACCCAACAAACTCTTCTTGGACTTGAGATAACTCAAGCATTGTCGCCGGGAGGGGGAGAAGAGAAGGATTTATTCATTCTTGAGAGACCCTGAATCGAGCGAGAGAAACATTAATCAGACTAAACCTCGACTTTGAAACATAGGGTAAGAAGCCAGGTACCGGTCTAACGAAATGTGCCTAACTGAAAGAGGGATAAATACCAAAGTGCGGTTGCATCTGAATCGATCAAAATAGATTTTGTCTTTCTCGTATGTAAAGAGGTTCACTATTTGACAGTCAATTCTTGCAAGCAAGCACTCATCTTAAATCCCTTCCCCTCGACCCCGCGGTCATTAGACCGAAGGGAAGCAAGTCGATACCATTCTAGAAGACTTTCTTTCATGCTTGGGTATCGTAGACAACTTGATTCATTGGAGCAGCTAAATACCTACCTTGAAATGCACCACCTATTCTCCTCCCCTAGTTTCCAGATTCAAGTAGATTCCCATGCAGCTCAACGAAGGCCGGTGCACTGGCAAGTCAAGGAATCATTGCAAAGGTTAGTGCAGAACCAACTGCATCCAAGTCAAGGAGAACCTACAAAGGTTAGTGAAAGTGCAAGTGCATCCTCGATCTCTTAGAGATTATTGTCTCTTGTTGTTGATTTACATGTGAGTAAAGGAAACATTGATCTCTTAGAGATTATTATCTCTTGTTGTTGATTTACATGTGAGTAAAGGAAACATTGATTGGTCTATAAATTGTTGAAGAATTGGGGCTCCTTAAGCAACGCTTCAAAGTACTCCTTGTTATGCCAAGAAAACCTCAAGGGCTACTACTAATGGCATAAGCTAAGAGCTATAGGTTCAACAAGTGAGTACTTCAATGTTGTACTATCATATGGATCTTCAAATTCTCGGGAAGCTTGCAGTATTGGTGCCAGTGAGATAACATTCTCGGATGCAGGTATGTTTCCAAGGGTTAGTTAACAATTATTCTATATCTTTAAAGAAAAAAGAAAAAATATAAGAAAGTAAACAAATAAGTTTCTAGATATAATAACTAACAATATTACAGAGATTTACCAGAACTAACATTATGGCATAGTTTTCACCGTCCTTCTAGTGCAGGGAAGACTTAAAATTTCCCCTTGAATCTCTCCAAGCCCAAAACAAATTTGGATCTTGTTCGTAGAACCAGATCATTATCTCCATTGAGGAGCTCGATTCTCGACTCAATGGCTAGAACTGGAGGCCCTCCCTTTATCGTCCTAGTGAAACAGTGATATCTATCTAGGACAGTTTTCATAGTAGGTGTATGTAGGACAACTTCCATAACTATGCATGAAGAAAAATAGGTGTAAGGAGGTGCAGGGAGTATGTGTCAAAATACATTTAGTTTTTGAATACTTTGTTTATGCTATTGCAAAAATGGTATAGTATTTAATGTGAGGAAAGTAATGTTAGACTTAGTTCTAGCATTATTTCACCTGGAAAAATTACTCATAAATATTTTTCTTGAAGGTGCTTTAAAATTAATTTATTCTTAGCTTGTACGTCGAGAAGAGGCCAAATAAGACCTCCAACTTGAAACATAGGTTAAATGCTATGAATTTAGAAATTTAATTGTATGATCTTTCAAAACTTCCTACCAGCCCGAAGGGGAGGGACTAATAATGGGATAGAACACTATATAATTCTCCACAATTCTCCCTAGATCTACTACATAAGTTACTATTAAAGAAAGAAGATATAATGACATACCTTTGACCCAACGGTCTTCCTTACATATCATGGCCATTGTAGCTCAGAAGGTCCAACTCCAACTCCTCCAGCCTGCTTCTTGCACACAAGTGATAACAAATGCCAGTCGTCAAACCTTCTTAATCTTTAGGAAAAATTTGATCTAGCCTAGATATAATTCGATTTTCTTAAGGAAAGATCATATCTAACACAAACAAGTATTAAACATTGAATAGATGAGCATTGAAAGGAGAAAACCATATAAATCTATATATTAATCAAATAGAGAATGAATACATCAACATGTATTACCTTGAGTCTTACCTTGAGTCTTGATGAATTCCTCCAAGGCACCTTTCTCTTGCTCCTCCCTATCCCTCACACAAGCAATGATAACCTAAGATGAAGATTGATTTCTTGTGGAATAAATCCTCTTAAATTCCTGCAACACGTACCTATAAAACCTATAAATGATTCCTCCTCCTCTTTCGCATGGAATTTTTTCTTTATATATATTGGTGGAGGAGTCTAGGAGAGGCTTCTAGATCTCTATAACTCGGTGAAATAAACTATATTGAGAGTTCCCAAGATCATATAACGAGATAACCAACTCACTCAATGTTGATCTCCTTATGAATCACCAAGTCTAGAAGGTTGCAAAGATGGTTGCGAGTTGGAAATAGTGCAACCAATCATTGTTAGTAGGTTTTCTTTGGGTTCAACAACAACCAATCGTTCTCTATAGAATAGTTGGGGAATGATTGTCCTCAAAATAAAGAAAATTCATGGAAGAAGAGTATGTCTTAGCATAATGCATCAATGGGTCCTCCATGAGTCCCTAGGGTGGAAAATAAGGCTATAACACCTTGATAATCAAATCGAGTAGAATTTGGCTAATCATAATATCGGAAATGTGTTTCATTCGACATTATCACGTACACTAATATATTCATCTATAAAAATATTCATAAGAATTTTATACCATATAAAACACACTTGGAATGTTAAACTTTCTCAACACTTTCAATGGAACCATGGTTGTATTTGCCTCCCCTGGAGTACTCAAAACTTTAGTTGCATACATAATCTCAACATCAACATCAGATTGAGGTGTAACCAATATAAGTCTCACTCTATCGTTATTATACGTAGGAATGACCACTTAGGGCCTCTACTCAATAACAAGGCTATAAAAACACTAGGTTAAAATGTTCCAATAACAAATAGAAAGGAAATGTCAAACCATCAATGCCTCCATCCACTCTATCGTTATTATACGTAGGAATGACCACTTAGGACTTCTACTCAATAACAAGGCTATAAAAACACTAGGTTAAAATGTTCCAATAACAAGGAGAAAGGAAATGTCAAACCATCAATGCCTCCATCCACTTACATGTGAAACCCTACTAAAACCAAAATTTATTTCTAATGAAATATCAATATAGATTTCCACTTAAATATAAACATTTTCATTGCCTATTCATTATTCTCTTTGGTTCAACATCCATGTAAATGTTTTTCTATTCTTTTCTTTTAGCTTCCTATGCTTTTCCAATAGCATCCATGGAATTAAATGTTTTGGATTGTAAATCGTAGTTATATAGGTTGTTGGTTCATAATTCTTGTCGAAGATGAATGGTAACGAATAAGTGCATTTGAATTAAATGTTTTGGATGGTAAATCATAGTTATATAGGTTGTTGGTTCGTCATTCCTGTTGAAGATGAATGGTAAGGAATAAGAGCATGTAAATTAACTAGCATAATATGACTTAGTCTCGATCTGTAATATAGTAGTAGTTAACAACCATGATTTGTAAATGGTGGCGGTAGACAATGTTGGATACTATAAGAATTAATGTTTAGTTTGGTTGAATTAATTATGATTATTTTATATTTTATTGGACTATGTATGGAATTGCCTACGTTTTTATCCTTTTCATTAATTTATTATATTCTAATGAAAATTAACATGTAAAGTTATGTATTTTTTTCCAAGTTTTTGGTTATGAATGACACTCTTGTCATAGAATTAATGCTTAGTTTTGTTGACTTAATTATGATTATTCTATATTTTATTGGACTCAACATAGTATTGTTGTTGTGTAGCTGAAGCATAAACAAGTACAAAGAAACATGAATTCAAGCGCAAACAAGTACAGAGAAACATGAATTCGAGCGCATAATAACAATCACATAATAGATACCATGATTTTACATGGTAAAATCCTGGGGATAATGGAAACATCCATGGGACAATGGAAATGGCATTATATTTCTCAAAAAACAGAAGATTGCATACATATTTGAATCCTTCCTCCTACATTTACAAGGAACTAACTATATTAATTACAAGGATATCCATATTCTATTCTAGGAATAATTTGTTACAACAACAATCATAATATTAGGAATGAAACTATTGTATCCTAATCTTGGAGATGAATTCATTGTCACCTTCCAACAATCTCCACCTTGACAACAATTTACCTGATACCATGCCATTGTCCATTCATCACCTTCTTGCAAGCTAAAGATAGGTGATACTAGTGCTTCTAAAATACCAAAGAACTCATTTCACTGCTTAACATGGATTTATCATGTGACGACTCACAACACCAACTACATGTGAAATATTACACCATCTCATCGCAAACTTTATCCTTCCACCAGACATGTAACCATTTTCTTCATCATTACTTGGACATAAACCTGAAGAAAGCTTATAATAGAAAGATAAAAGAATTTTTGTCGGTTTCACAAACTCCATATTGAATTTCCTGAGTATCTATGTATTCCTGTTGTGATAACCAACTAACTTGCCATCAATGTCGTCTCTATGTATTTTCATGCTCAGGATTGTTTTGTTGCTCCCAGATCCTTCATCTCGAACGTCCAAGCCAACTAAGACAACCTGTTGATCTTAGCAATGCTCCTGTTTGCTACAAGAATATTGTCAACAATCTAAACACCAAGATAGTGAGTACCATAAACAAAATGGTTACACTCACTTCTTGTAAAACTTGGCTCACCATGAAGGAATCAAACATCTTGTACAAATTTGTCTGCTCGAGTTTCACGCCATACAATCATTACATGAGCTTGCAAAAAAATATATTGTTGCAATCCTGAACACTTTTAGTGCTCCACCTTGAAAATTTCATTCGAAACCTTGGCCAAATCTAGCCAAATGAGCCTACACCACTCACCTCCAGGCCTTGTAATGGAGTCACAATACTCCACCTTAACATGAACATTCCTTGACCAAATCCGACCAAGTGAGGTCAAGTAAGCCTACACCACTCACTTTCAAGGACCTTTCAATAGAATTGACCAACCCTTTTAAAGGCTTCAATACATGCAATCTATGGACACCACCCTTCTTCAGTCTACCTAAACCTTTATTTCAAATTTTCATAGGTGACTTAACAAAACAGGGGTACACATACCTTACAAAGTCTTACAATAGTATGTCCTTTTACATTTAACCAAAAAATACAACTCCATATAAAAACAAATGTTCACATGGTAACTCGACCCTTACCAGCGATTGCTGCTATTTAACAACACTTCTCTTTTCGGTTGCTTGACCACAAAGTTGTCATAAACAAATCTTACAGCCTCCAACGTATTCGCTTCATTCGATCCAAGTAATTCTTAATTGAGTGTTATCACTACCTTATAATGCCATTCTTGTTGTTATACAACCAATCACAGCCTCATTCATGTTGGAAAAAGGTTAATTTCTACCAACCGAAGCTTCCACCAACCTCGAGAGAGTTCTACCGCCATATCCTCATGACAATCCACTGACACTCCGAGAACCTTCTGGATACTCGAGTGTTTTCTGAAGGCCTCTATAAATACGAGGCAAATGTATCTGGTTTAATCAATCAAGCAATACAATCTATTTTGTGGGTTATTTGTCTGTGTGTTCTGCGTCTGATCTCTTCATCTTGGTATGAGAGCGCAAGACTAGGATCACTCCCTCACGGGAGGGCCTAGGATCTTGAGAGGAAACCCCAGCAGTATTGTGAGAGTTGAACATTGACTTAGCAGTGTGAGAATCGGAGAGCAAGAGAGCTCATGTGAGTTGTTGGAGAGGAAGCCGCAGCTTCCAGGTTAGTGTGAGAGTTGAAGAGCTGCAACAAAAACACAGGAGTCTTCAAGGAGAGCAGAGCAAGTGTAAGTTGTGAAGGTTGTGTGGTTGTGGCTGAGAAAAGAGCCCAGATCTGTGAGAAAAGAGCGGTCGTGGCTGAGAGCCCAGATCGAGAGTAGTAAGATGGGAGAGGACCTGCGGATCCAGATAAGAGGCCGCAGAGTAAGTGGAGATTGAGCTTGTCGAAATAGTTGAGGGAGCCAAGTTGAAGCCAAGCAGAGGAGGTCGTCGAGGGTTTCGTGTTGGAGGTAGCCGTCAAACGGAGCCACCCCCATTTCTATTCTCAATGAGAGTTGAACGCTAAGCATTGAGCTGCCCTAAGTGTCGTAAGGTTGAGAGTACTGCTCTGCAAGTGTATAGAAGAAGCGAATGCCTCCAGAGAGTCACGTGTCAAGGGTAATGTTGTTCAGTATCGCCCCATCCTGAAAGAGGAGACTCAACGGGTCGATTGTGTTAGAGATTTTTTGGGGATATCGTTGGAGGAGGAGCCTGGCAAACACTTATTTGTTATAAGGGAAAACCGCCTGGTGGTGGAGTCGGATTCAAACCTACCCTCCATACTGGAAAATCTCCAGTCCTACAGAAAGGCAATTGCCCTCGCTTTTGAGGGTGTTCAATACAAATTTGACAATATTTGGCAAAAGCAAATTCGAAGTCTGGTTTTCCGAGATTGCAAAAGAACCATTTCTCATCATCATGGAGAAGTTTAGGCATATGCTTTGATGTTGCAAGGATGCGCAAAGATGAAGGCTCTCTCTGAAGGTAAAAATCTGCATGCCCACATTATCAAAATTGGATGTGTTTGACAAATCTCAGGATATGTTTAGAATGGAATTTTTGCTTGAAGAATAGAGGAACACGCAATGCTCTTCTTTTGTCTTGTGAAAAAAAAAAAGTAAAATGTCTTATTGGAGTGTTA
Organism: Picea glauca; assembly: GCA_000966675.3. Lineage (NCBI taxonomy): Eukaryota > Viridiplantae > Streptophyta > Pinopsida > Pinales > Pinaceae > Picea > Picea glauca. The sequence continues at coordinate 52,749 of JZKD02S1300184.1, read as the reverse complement.
ATCTGGGTATTTACACAAGAAATTTTGAAAGTAGTATGAGTAGTGTGATTTCAAATTAGAGTTGGAAGACTTGTGATGTTAAGAGTGAGTGTTGTTTCCATTTTTATAGGCATACACAGCCTATGCATTTTTTTTCAGAAGTGGATAATATTTGGCATTTGTTGTGTTAAGTATATGTACAGTTATAATAAGCAATGGGCTTATTGGGAATATTGAATGGGTTCATATGTAATGGGCTTGTAATTTGTTGGGCATTTAGTATAGAATGTGGAATTTTTGTACCTGAGATGAAATGATGCATATATGATGTAAGGGGTGCATGATCGGTAGTACCCGACACCCTAGAGTTTTTAGTCCAAAGTTGTAAATCTTAGCCATAGGCAAGGCAAGTTATATTCCCCAGGTGTTTAGTAAGCCCTGTTGAGATAGGCCTACATGGATTAGAGTGATCATGTAGCGTGTATCCCTCTTAGGCATAAAGAGTGGATGTGGCATCAAACTGTGGAATTAACCACTAGATAGGTACGAGGGTGGTAAGGTGTACTTGTATCTAAGTTTGATGGTGATTGGAGAAGGGGAGGACTGTGAGATTAAGTAATCTCAGAGTGTGAGTTGGGACCAAATTATGACTAAAGGATTCTAATGTATTGATGAACCATGTATGTGAAAAGGATACCTAGAGAACTGGCGAGTACAGCGGATGGTACCCATGTATCTCGGTAGATGGATCTCTTTTTA
>JZKD02S1300184.1:40358-52001 GCA_000966675.3 Picea glauca | reverse complement strand
TGAGAAAGTAAAAGATGCCAAACTTCAAACATACAGATTGAAATTTGAACAACTAAAGATGAATGAATATGAAACAATTAGCAAGTATTTTTTAAGAGTTGAAGAACTTGTAAATACCATGAACGGTCTTGGTGAGAATATTGAAGAACCATTTTTAGTTCAGAATATTTTAAGATCGTTGCTTGATAAATTTAATTCAAAAGTCTCTACAATAGAAGAACTAAGTGATCTTAAAACTCTATCCATTGATCAACTCCTAGGAACTCTAATTGCATATGAAATGAGAATTAACAAAGATAAATCCAGTACTAGAGAAGCATCTTTTAAAGTAGACAAGAATATTGATTCAGAATTAGATGATATTGAGGCAAAATTTGTGAGAAGGTTAAAGAAACGATCAGGAAAATATCACGGGAAGTTGCCCTTCAAATGCTTTAACTATGGTAAGATAGGTCATTTTTCATCTAAGTGTCCCGATCAGAAAAAGGACCAGAACTCTGATGATGAAAAGAAGTACAAATACAAGAAATATAATAAGAAGAAAATTTTGGTTGCAAATAATGACAATTTCTCAGAAGACATCGATAGTGACTCTTCCTGTGAAGATAAGGCAAATGACTTCATGCTTATGTCCAAAGAGGATTATGATAATAAAATCATAGGCAGTGATGATAATGATGAAGAAGCTATGGTTGATATGGAAGGAGATCTAATCAGTGCACTGGAAGAAATTGACAGACTCGGAATTAAGAGTAGAAAGCAAAAACAATTGCTGATACAATTTGAGAAAGACAGTAAACAGCCTGATGAAGACTTTGCCCTGCTGAAAGTGAAATTAGAAGAGGCAAAGAAAATAGAAGACATGCTAAAACAAAAGTTGTCAGAGAAGAAAGCCAGTTGTAAAGCCTTAGAAGAAGAGATAGTAAAAACCAAAAAAGAAATGGAGAAGTTTAAGGGATTGTATCACCAAAATCTGGCAAGTATTAAAGCCTCAGAAGGATTAACCTCCATTCTAAATCAGAAAAGAAATCCAAAGTTGAAAGATGGATTGGGATATGAATAAGGATCAAGTAGTGATCATCCAAGTAATACATAACCCATCAAGTTTGTCAAATCCTCAAACATTGACAAAAGTCACTCTGCAGAAACAAAGAAAGAAAATCATCCACCAAGAAGAAATGAAAGAAAAAGTACCAGAACCAAATTTGTAGATCAGAAAGATTATCAGCATGAAAGAAATCGACCTCCTCAAAGAAGACATATTTTCTATGGATATTTTTTTTTTCTGCTCTAATTTTGGTCACAAAGCTATAAACTGTTCTTTAAGATTTAGATATGAACAATCAAGTTATTCAACAAATAACTATATTCCACAACAAAGATTGAGACAGCCAAGCAACAAACAATCATAGACCATAAATCATGTGATGACTGGGAGAAGGACACAGGTGAAACACTACAACAATTATGAGCATAACAATCATTATGATCTATTATTCAGTGAACCAGAATGTTACAACTGTCATAATTATGGACATAAAGTTGCAGACTGTCGCTTAAGGAATTACAATCCAGACTTGATCCCCACTGCTAAAAATGTCAAGGTTTGGAATAAGAAAGCATATGACAAGTGTGGACTAGTATTATCAGCCCAAAAACAAAAGAATCCCTAGTATATTCGCAGTGGATGTTCCAAACATATCACTTGAGACAAAAGTAAGTTTCTAACTTTAAGTGAAAACAAATCAGAGAATGTAAATTTTGGAAATGATGCACAAGGAAAAATAAAGGGTAAAGGAATGGTAAGCCTAAGTAATGGAAAAGGAAAATCTCAAGATGTGTTGTTTGTAGATGGTCTGAAACATAATCTACTAAGTGTCAGTCAAGTTTGTGACAAAGGATGTGAAGTTTTTTTTACTTCTAAAGACTGTAAAATAAAGGCTTTGAGTTCAGGATAGTTGATTGCAAAAGGGATAAGAACAGAAAATAATGGCTATGTCTTAAAAGAAGAAAAAGAAGAATGTCACTTAAGCAAGTATGATGAAAGTTGGTTGTGGAATAGGAGTTGGACACCTAAATTTTGATCATATAATCAAGCTCAGAAACAATAGGGCAGTAAAGGATCTTCTGAAGATATCAAAGCCATACGACTCTATTTGTAAACCCCGCCAGATAGGAAAGCTTACTTGCACTCGGTTCAAATCTAAAAATTCCCCTCAACAGAAAAACCTCTCTAGTTAGTACATATGGATTTATGTGGACCATAAAAAAATGGAGGTACAGGAAAAGAAAACTATTTTATGTTGATTTTTGATGATTATTCTAGACTAACATGGGTTGCCTTTTTAAAGGAAAAATCTGAAGCATTTGAAAAATTCAAAGTGTTTAAGGCTCTAACTGAGAATCAAATAGGAAAAAGATTAAAGGCAGTAAGGTCTGATAGAGGAGGAGAGTTTAGTTCATGGAACTTCAAAGAGTTCCGTGATAAACATGGGATCAAGAGAGAGTACGCAATTCCAAGGACTCCACAACAAAATGGAGTTGTTGAGAGGCAGAATAGATCAGTACAACAAATGACAAGATCAATGATGAATGAAAGGAACATACCTCAGACTTATTGGGTGGAAGAAATTCATATAGCTATTCATATCCCTAACAGAGCTCATCTCAGGCCACACAGTGACAAGACCCCTTATGAACTATGGTTTGGAAGACCTGCTTCAATCAAGCATTTTAAAGTCTTTGGGAGTAAATGTTATATCAAGAACAATGAAGAAAATATTGGCAAATATGATGACTGGGATGATGAAGGTATCTTTTTGGGTTATGCTACAAATAGTAAAGGGTACAGATGCTACAATAAGAGACTGCACAAACTAGTTGATTGTATAGACATAAAAGTTGATGAAGAAATCCCAGTCAGAAATGTGAGCAATGCTGAACCAAGAATAGAAGATATAGTTGAAGATGAAGATGAACAGGTCCAAGGATCAGAAAAGGAAGAATCTGAATCAGATGAAGATATGAATACTCAGACTGACACAAATCAGCAGAAAGAAGCCAAATCACCTCTCAGAATTATTTGAAAGAATCATCTTGAAAATTAGATAATTGGGGATATAAATAAAGGAGTTCAAACAAGAAGGAAATTGATTAAAGACTCAGAACAATCTCATGTTGCCTTTTTATCTATGACCGAACCTAAAATTTTTGAGAAAGCTAGCCAAGATGATAATTGGATTAGAGAAATGAATGAAGAGCTTGATCGGATTGAGAAGAAAAATACATGGGAGCTTGTCCCTAGACCTGAAGATAAAAATGTAATAGGTTCCAAATGGGTGTTCAAGAATAAAATGAATGAAAAATGACAATTTGTTAGAAATAAAGCCAGATTGGTCTGTAAAGGGTATGCACAAGTTGAAGGTCAAGACTTTGATGAAACTTTTGCACCAGTGGTGAGATTGGAAGCTATCAGAATGTTTCTTGCTTATTCATTTCATAAGAACTTTAAAGTTTATCAGATGGATGTTAAGTCAACATTTCTTAATGGAGATCTAGAGGAAGTAGTATATATGGAGCAACCTGAAGGATTCTCATTGACAAATAATCCCAATTATGTTTGTAATCTGAAGAAGTCCTTATATGCAATGAAACAAGCACCATGAGCTTGGTATTATAGACTGGACAAATTTTTACAAGGTAAAGGATTAAAGAAAGGTACTATTGACAACAACCTTTACGTTAAGTCTGAAGGTGATAATTTATTAGTTGTTTTGGTTTATGTAGATGATATTATTTTTGGGTGCACTAATGAATCATCTGTCTAGTGGTTTGCCAACTCTATGCAAACAGAATTTGAGATGTCCGTTATAGGAGAACTGTCACATTTTCTTGGCTTACAAGTAAAACAAAGTTCTGCAGAAATTTTTGTTTCTCAAGAAAAATATTTGAAAGAGATGTTGAAGAAATTTCAGATGGAAGATTCCTCTCCAGTTAGCACACCTATGGTGGTTGGTTGCAAGCTCAGTAAAAATGATGTTTCACTGGATGTTGATCAAAGGACATATCTCTCTATGATAGGCAGTCTTCTGTACATCACATCATCCCGTCCTGATATAATGCAAGATGTTGGAATGGTAGGTCGTTATCAGTCTGCTCCTAAACAAAGTCATTTGGTAGGTGTCAAAAGGATATTCAAATACTTGAAGGGAACAATGACTTATGGTCTGTGGTATCCCAGAAATCAGAATTTTCAATTAATTGCTTATTCAGATGCAGATTGGACAAGCTGTGTTGATGAGAGAAAAATAACCAGTGGAGGAGCATTCTTTCTGGGTGACTCATTAGTAGCATGTCTTAGCAAAAAACAAGGATCCATTTCATTGTCAACTATAGAGGCAGAATACATTGCTATTGCTACTTGTTGCACACAAATTTTGTGGATGATTCAAACTCTTGCAGATTTGAAGGTGACTTACACTGAACCCATTCCAATTCACTGTGATAACACTAGTGCTATTAGTGTCTCTAAAAATCCTGTTCTTCATTCCAAGACTAAGCATATTCCAATAAAGTACCATTTTCTCAGAGAACAAGTTACAAACAAAATTGTTCAACTAAATTATATTCCTTCTACAGAACAGATTGTTGATATCTTTACTAAATCGTTAGCTGCAACCCCTTTTGGATATCTTTGTCACAAGTTGGGGGTTATAATTTCTTGTGTCTAATTTGTTCACCTGGTCAGGGGGAGTAATTTATTGAATATCTAGTGTATTTCCAAGATTCTCATAGTTGACAGGGGGAGTATGTACTGCAACAGCTTCGGGGGAGCATGTTATTTCTTTGACATTGATGTCAAAGGGGGAGAAAGTGTGATGATTTCAAGATCAGAGTATATGTTACAGTGGCATTGTCATAGTGGTATAGTTGCATGTTTTATATGTTATAGTGGCATTGTCATAGTGGTATAGTTGCATGTTTTTCATGATTTTAAGATGTTTCAGTGGTGTAGTTACATCATGGGGATGTTATCAATGCCAAAGGGGGAGATTGTTGGCATGTTTTCAGACAGAAGGCAGAGGATGATGGTTGGCATGTTTAACAGGCAGAGTATTCTTGTCATTGATGGCAAGATCAGAGTATTCTTATCATTTATGGCTTCGATGGAAAAACAGGAACATAAGATAAGTTCAGGAAGACCAACAGTGCAACAATGATCTAATGACAAAGGCCTGTAAAGTTTGATACTCCATTTCAGAGTTTTATCAATCGGGATTTCGGATATCAGGAGATAGAAATGTCAAGTATCATTACAACAGGAGTCCTGAACTCACAATATGCAAAATCGTTAAATATCCTCATTCGTCAGATCGAGGATTGATTTGAACCATTGATCAGGCATGACGAAGGCCCGTAAAGTTTGATACTCCATTTCAGAGTTTTGGCTATCGGGATTTCAAAAATCGGGAGAGACTCTCAACATTAGGAGTCCTGAGGTGTCAAAATGTGAAATCCAAAAACAGACATGTCAACAAACCACGATAGCTAAGAACACGTGGCACAACCAGGCAATGACAAGTGTCAAGCTGATTCAACATTTCAGGCACATGTAAGTCACGAATCAGAGTGAGATGTGCCATTTATTCGACACATGTCAATCCACTTGTGACATCCGCAGGTTTACATCCATTTTGGGGTTTTGCGAATCATGACCTGGAGAGTTAAGAAATAATACCACAGGAATGCAAAAATTGCGAAATGAGAAATCGCAAAATGATCTGAGCCGTCATATCAAGGTTTGATGTGGACCGTTGATCCAACCCCATTTTGGGGTTTTGGATACCGGAAGTTGGAGTGTCGAAACACTTTGCAACAAGAATGTTGAAATCGAAATATGCAAAATTGTGATATGATCGGAGCCGTTGATTCAAGATCTGATCTGGACCGTCGAATCATAAGACAAGTGGCAAGTGATTGGAATTTCGTTGACTTGGAGTCAACAGAGCATGGTGTGGAAACTCGCGAGATGTGAGATCGCGATCAGACCTGGATCGTTGGATCTATGGAAATTTCAATCGTCGATCAAACTCGATGAAGTTTAAAAACTCGCAAAATATGAAGCGCCTTTTGGCACAGCCTATGGTCATTGCCAGTGGTCACCAGAAAGGAAGGAGCTAGTTCAGACAAGCTCCATTTCAGAGTTTTGGGGATCAAGACATGGAGAGTCACGAAATATTTACCACGGGGATCCTGAAATACCGAAATGCAAATTGGCGAAATAAACGCAGGATCACATGAAGTCAATCCAACAATGCAAGGGATTTTGGGCACGATCGAAGGGATAATGTTTCTCCTCATAGTCTAACTACTGGAAACCATTGATGGTCTCTACCAAAAGAATTCAAGAGGCCTATGTGTGATCGCCAGAGGAGCTGAAGGGTCTCCAAGATTCTTCCATTGAATGAAGACTATTCTTAGAGGGACTGACAAGTGGATGAGCGTTGAACTTTGTAACTGAAGAAGAAAGTATAAGCTCGACTATGCCAGAGAAGACGAAGAGTCTCAACTACCAGAGAGGCTGAGGAATCTCAGTATGACATCCAGTGATGTTGAACACATGGGCAAACTGCTAGAGAAGCTGAGAAGTTGTAATGATGATCAGACAGAGCACTCACTATGAAGAGATGCAAGAACCATTACGCATATGGCATGCACAAGGTGCACAGAATCAATAAGAACACGGCACAGAGAAGTGATGAGGTTGTTGTTGCTAAGGTGAGGTAATGCATGTGTGAGGAAGTAAAGAGGTGGTGCAACAACTGAAATGGATAGGAAACAAAAGGTGCATTGAATGGGAATGGCACACAAAGCACAAAAGGAAGAAGAATAGAATGGGCAGTGGATGCATGTTGGAAGACAGTGAGGAATATTGAGTAGAAAAATCTTGCAGAACAGTGATGAGATTGGTAAGCTGCTATTGAACACTATATCACTGTAATTGGTTTCAATATTTCATATTCATATTTTAGGGTGGTTGGGAGGTGCTAGGGAGGACTAGTGTCCTTAGAGGTTCAAGTGGGTTCTTGAACACAGGGAGTTGTAGCTTCCTTCTAGTTGTTGCTAGAGAAACCAAGGAGTTGGTGCTTCCTTCTAGTTGGTGCTAGAGAAACTAGGGAGTTGTTGCTTCCTTCTAGTGGGTGCTAGAGAAAACAGAGAGTTGGTGCTCTCAGCAAGTTGCATCTTGCAAAACAGAGGTTGTAGCATCACATTGAGTTGGTGTTAAATTATAGATGATGTACAAAACTTAAAAGACTGCTTATGATTTTGAAGAAGAAGAGGTTTTCTCCCTTTATGGGTTTCCTCGTGAAAATATGTCTCTGTGTATATCTTATGTGTGGTTGATGCTCATTATTTTATTGTCCATATGTTGTATAATGTTGATGATCACTTGAAGAAATATTAAGAATTTATTAATAGAATTAAAATTGTTTAAGCACAATAACAACTGATTCACCCCCCCCCCCCCTCTCAGTTGTCTTAGTAATTTCAACAGGTAGGCATTGAAGAATATGGGAAAAATTCTCCATCAATTTGTCCCTATGTCACCTAAGAGCTTTCTTAAGAAACAGATTAATAAAATCGTCATCTCTGTCTTTTTTCTTTTCTTCTTCCATGAAGGGTTTCTTGGACGTGCGAGAGTGATTGTCTTCAAGAGAGACAAGCTTGAGACCCAACTTGCTATACTCATACCTTGTCAGGGACATGCACTGGAAAATGATCGAGAGCAGTCTGCTCTGATAACATTGATCCATATTATTTTCAGCATGAAATGAGAGTGGAGATATAATAAAGAAATGTACAAAGATATCTCAAATATCCAATAATATAACATAAATGTATTAGAGATGCAACCATAAACAAAGAGATACAATAATACACAATTTTCTATTAATGAGCAAAAATGTACAAAATATAGAGTGAAAGACTCGTTAGAATGGTGGCAACTTATCTCTTAGAAGAGATGTGTCTGCTACTTGCATTTGCAAGAATATGATTTTACAATGAGGCTCCAAAATAATTTTTGTCATAAAGAAAATCCAAAACCCTAATTTCAGAAGATGAAAAGCCAACAGTTTTGTGGACCCTGTTTTGGGTAGTTTGGTGTATCAACTTCCTGGGGGCGTAACTTTGGCATACGATCTCCATTTGGGGTGCATGATAAATTGTTGGAAAGGTATCGTCGAGGAGATTCATTTTAGGGGATAAATCAAATCCTTTGGATATCATTGAGAAGATCTATCCCGAAAAACCTTCATTTAGTCCCTCAAAATAACCTTGGAAGTTAAAAACTGCTAAAAATAGTAAATTACCAAAATTCCCAGAAAATCGTTTTAAGCCAGTTGGAAAATGTGGGTGGCCATCGATATCCACTTGGATCACTTTATTCATATTTATGTCCTAGTAATGAATAATAAAAGGGTTATATGTCTCGTGTATAGTATGTTAGTAGGAAGTTTGATGTATGCAATGAAATGGTAAAATATTTCACATGTGGTTGGTGTTGTGAGTGGAAACATGGAAAAACTAGGTGAAGAGCATGGAAATGAGTGCTTCAGTATATTAGAATCACATAAGAACAAGTATCACCTACAATGGTTGTAGTGATTTTCTTTTTGGTCATGTTGATTCATAGCTTGCAAGAGTTTTGGACAAGAGGAGATCTACCTTAGGTTATGTCTTGCATGAATGCAAGGATCTATTGAGTAAGTTTGGACAAGTGAAGAATTAGGTGTTCTACGATAGTCAAAGTGTTTTGCATTTGAATAAGTCTAGTGTATCAAAATGGGACAAGGAATCATTTTGTAAGACAGGTTATTGATGAAGGTGGAGTGGTCCATACTTGAGCAAATTGTGCAAACATGTTCATGAAACCAGTATTGTTAGAGAGGCTATAGTAGTGTTTGACTTATCTTGGCTTGCAAAAGAGGTGATGAATGAGAATGGGAAAGGTATTAGGTAAATTATTTTCAAGGTATAGATTGTTAAAATGTGACAACGATCAATTAAAAGAAAATGTAAAACTAAAATTTGCTTATGTAAATATTTAGTGGTGTTGGTTTACGAAGCCGGTGGAAGTTTGTATAACTAGTGGTAGTTATCAAAACTATATAACTATGTAACTATGTAACGATTGTAAGATAGATATATATCCATGAAACCCAAGAGATGTATTGGGTTGTGGGGTTAGCCTAATTGTAATCATGTATTGAATAATAGAGACACTGATAACTTTCCCCATAGATGTTTCCTTGACACAATGTTAGGGTTTAACCAAATAAATAGTGTGTGTTATTTGAGTTATTTATTTGTCTTTATTGTCATATTTCTTACATCTATTATTGTATTCGGGCTCTTCAATACCAAGACGATAGTGTCTTTGAAACGAGATCGAAGCTTGGAATTTCGTCAAGATAGTATAATTCATTTGATTATCAATACACTATTATTCTTTGAATGTCAGACTAAATGGTAAACATGATTGTTATTATGGATGCTAACCTACATAAGTAGATTATTCTAACACTAAAGTGATCACATAAAATTTTGTTCCATACACACACAGAGCCACAAAATGTGTGCAATATACAACATACCAATTACATTTTTATTATTGTGACGATATAAAACCATAAAATGCTTGCAATATACACTATATGAATTACATTTGTATTATTTTTATCAAATGCCATTTACATAGGGACTCATCATGATTGGCTCATTGCATGGTGCTTAATGTTAGCCAATCATTGGTTCATTGTCTTTTCAAGTTTGATGGTGAATAATATGTATCAAATAGACAATATGCACCAACAAGGAAGTGAACCAATCATTTAATCACTATGATTGGCTCACTCCATGGTGCTTAATGTTAGTCAATAATTGGCTCACTACCTTTTCAAGTTTGATGGTTAATAGTATGTATCAAATAGGCCGCACCAAGAAGAAAGTGATTCAATCATTAAGTCACCATGATTGGCTCACTGGTTGATTGCATGGTGCTTAATGTTATCCTCTTTATAGTGTTTAATGTTACCCTATGACACAAATATCGTTACCCACAATGTTAGTTGTGACATAAATTTAATTACCAAATGTGGATAATGCTCATACATATCCATACCAATTACATTTTTTTATTGTCATATTTTGTTATTGTCATAGGAGGCACATGATAAAGATGTTTACTTAATTTGGGTAACGCTTGTACATGTCCCTCGAAATGTTAAATATTATATAAGTTGGTTATTTTTAAGCTAACCTATATTAAATACAAATGCAAACAGAATATTAACACATATTAGCTACAAACACAAGCATGTCGTTATTATTATTTTGAGCTCATTTACATAAATAAGATACAACAATATAATAATGCATATTTTTAATTCATACATTATCCATTAAATCCAAGACCATACATCATATTATAAATAGAAAGTAAATAAAAAACAAGATAAATCTTAATATTTATTCCATCTTGGTGTAGGAATCAATTATGGGTTCCCAAAGTCAAGCATGATAACACTAGGGTGAACAAAACTAGTCAAGTACTCTCTTATTATAATGTGTTTTAATGTTGTCTAATGGTTTGATGTAATTTTCTAGTGAGCGTCATAATGATGATCATTATAACATCATTTGTGGGGAACTTATACATATAACATGGACTCACTAGACTTTGGTAATATTGCACATGTGCACATGGAAATGTTTTTGGGAGTTATTTGGTAGTGACCTGTCTTTCAAGTAATATTGACCTACACTCATAGTTCATTCTTATCCACTACCTCTCCCTTATCGCTTGATGATATTAACATCAATCTTTATGGATTGGTTGATCTCCACCCTTGATTATGCCTTATGATCAATTGTCTAGGTTTCTCTTGGTTACTATAAATTGAAGCAATTGGTATTGAATAAAGTGTTGAGAGTGGAGGGTAGATTATCGTATTAATCATTAGTTTGGACCCTATGGGTCCTTAGTATATACCATCCATATACTCTCAATAGTTGTATGGATCCCATTTGAAATCCATACATGTGTGTGCTCTATAAATTGTAATTGGGATAGCTATACAAATAATAATAAGGCCTTTCTTCTATGGATGTTTTCTCACCTTAGTGTTTTATCACATCTGTACAAATTGGTGTACTTTTGAAGTGCTCTAACCATATATATTTGTCTAGAGAAATCTAATTATCCAATATCAACGGTTGTTTTTACCACAATCGACATTCATCTGCCCCAGATATTGAGAATTTCTTCTAGTAGATGTGGGCCATCCATTCCCTGTGATATGTTTTTAAATTAGTTATTCAACAATATACCAAATGAATTTGATATCAAATATTATGGATTTTATTATTCAATTACAATGATATTTTATGTTAAGAACCAAACATCAATATAGCATAGAAAAACCTCAGGAAAAGTACTCAACGCCTTGAAAAAGAGATAATTTCATATAATAAGCCTCTTCGAGGGGGCAAGCTCCTTTTACCCCACTTAAATGTTCAAGTACAAGATGATTCAAAATGAAAATGTCTCCTTGGTATATATAGGAGACTAGGAGGTATAAT
>JZKD02S1300184.1:0-35818 GCA_000966675.3 Picea glauca | reverse complement strand
TTTTTGTATACTATTTATTTCTAAGTTCTCTACATAGTGACATATTTAGATTCAGTGAATTGTTTTTTTTTATGATGGTGGTTTTCATTTGTTCCCAAAAACCCAAGGCTAGACCTTTCTATTTTAACTTAAAATGATTGTAACTTGCTTATATGACCACCATTTTGAGTGATTTTTTTTTCAAAATGCATAAACTTTCATACTCTATGTAATGGTCATATAATTTTATATTTATTTGGATATATTATTATGGATAATGGTAATTCCCACATACCTCTCCTTTATTTGATTGTGACAATTGTCTATTTAAGACAATTTCTTGATAGCATAGATTTAGTTCTTTTCTTGGAATTGTGTATTTGTGATGGGAAGACCATTTTGCATTGCATGTGGTGCATATTTGAGCACTTGTTGAAATCAATGATCATTGTGAGATGATGTTCGAGTTATTGATTGAAGCACTTGAATTGAACACCAACATTTTCAACATGTTGGATCACATTCAACTTCATCTTGTGTTATTATTCATGTCTTCTTAGAGATATTGGTATTTGACACATTATGGACTTTCCATGATAATTCATGCCTTTCCTCTTGGAGGTTCATTCTTACAGTGAGATCTCTATTTTCTTCACCTATTCTTAAGTGGTGTGTGTGAATATTTTGGAGACATATCGGTTCTATAGATCGTTACTCTATCTTTATTTTCTTACCACTTCATCATGAACATATTGATGTTTTCATTAACTGTCATTCTACGTTGGTTATTGATGGTAGTATGTTTCTTATCCTTGCAACTTATTGAGGATCTAGTTGCAACTTATTGATGGTTTTGTACTTCTTTCCACTCAGTATCTTATCATTGACAACAAATAATGACGCTATCTTTTCCACTTATCTAGAATGTTTTAAGTTTTCATTAAGGGGGAATGTATTGTAATTCCATATTCTTCCAAATATGTTCATTACAACCCATGTTGTAATGATTTTCTAGTGGCTACACTTACCATTGTATAACCTATCACTATGATGACTAGGAGAACATCATTATGAGACATTTATGCACACAAATAGATATCATTATACTTGTGAGATCTAAAATATATCACATTATTAGCCTATTGTTCTTATGTAAACACAACTCCTTCATCAACTAATGTGCTCATTCCTTTATTCAACATTATGGGGGAATTTTAGATTGTGTTTTAATGTTGTCTAATGGCTTCATGTAATTTTTTACTTAGTGTCATAATGATGATAATTATAACATAATTTGTGGGGCACTTATACATGTAACATGGACTCACTAGAATTTTGTAATATTGCACATATGCACATGGATATGTTTTTGGGAATTATTTGGTGGTGACCTATCTTTCAAAAAATGGAGAACTACATTCATATATCATTTTTATCCACTTATTCTCCCTTATATCATGATGAAATTATCCTCAATATTTATGGATTGGTTGATCCCCACCATTTATTGTGCCTTACGATCAATGGTGTAGGTTTCTCATAGTTACTACAAATTGAGGCAATTGGTCTTGAATCAAGTGAGAGTAAAGGTTGGCTTATGGTATTCATCATTAGCCTAGACCCTATAGGTCCTTAGGCTAGATCATACATATACTTGAGAGTGTTATCTAACTGATGTAATTGAGAGCGATTGATGAATAATAAGAATGTATTACTTCCATGGATGTTTCCTCACCTTGGTGTTTTACCATGTAAATTTATTGCCTCCTCTTTCTTGTGTGCTAGATATAATTAATTAATTTGATTATTTCCATAAGAGTTTAGATAGGATACATGTATGGTTATATGTTTATGCATATGCTCCTAGTATTTCACCTCTTAGGTCACTTACCCAAATCAATTTCTCTTAGAATAGACCAAGCATTTACAACAACACTCTTAACGAAAGAATCTAGCTAGGCCAATCATGTAACTCCCTCTCACTACACCACACAATGAAAGGAATATATTTCACTCCTCTACTCAATAGTCCTTTAAAAATATTCTTCTTTGTTGTGCTCTTTAGTGTGTAAAAAAGGAGTCAAATCCACTATATACCTTTAGGAGCAACCCAATAGAGTTACAAATTTGTTCTTGAGAACCTAATGAGAAACAATATACAATGAAAGGGATGGCTTCCTATATAACCCAACATGACACAGGCGTTGTCACTTAACATGGGTAACACATGCACATGTTGGTCAAAATACTACATAGTCTAGACTAATACATGATGACAATGGTAAAAAAAGGAATGGACTATATGTTGGGGGTTTGCTAGAAATTTCCAAGTATGATTAATGCACAGTCATATGGGAAAAACAAATAGGCCATAAAATCGAACCATAAGTTGCAAGATGCTAGAAAGTAGTTTGTTCTTTCTCTCTTATAAAAACTTCCATGCTTGATTCAACATGATGTAGACATCATTATTATTTTTTCATGTCTGTAATGAATGTGAAACTCAAAACCTAAATGATTGATAGAGGAATAAGAAGATGAAAAATGCAACACAATTTGATGATGATGATAAAACATGGAATGCATTGTATACATACATATGATCACAAGCATTTGTATGGGGGTTTGATAGAAATGAATAAGTATGACTAATGCATACTTATAAAGTAAAAACACAGGTTGTAACAAAATTTTAAAAGATGAAAGATGTTAGAAAGAAACAACATGTTCTTTATTAAGTTTAGATCTAGCTTGAGGTACACAAATACTCTATATTTGCAAAGGGGTTTGATTTATGTTATTTCTTTTTAATTTTTTTGTCGACGTGTATAATTTTTATTTTTTATCTTTTAAATATATGGCCAACATTGGCAATGTTATGTTACAACCAATCAACTAGGAGATCCATGGAACTCCTTATCGCTACCCCACATAACACAAATAAGATATTTTCCTTCTTGACTTGTTAGTCCCTCAACAATATTATTTTATTTTTTTTAACCATGGGAACAACCTCCCAAGAGTATATCCAACAGCCCGCAAGCTAGATATACAATAACTTGTCACTCAGCAGGGGCCGAGACGTCCCGAGGCCCACCAAAGTGAACCTCTATCCCAGGGGTCGTCTACCCTTCTAGCCTTGTCACAACGGGCTAATATGAGCATCCCTACCTCCCGCCAGTTTTGAACCTGTGAACTCCCCAGAGATAACACATGTTCTTAACCATTGGGCCCACTCAGATGCTCTGTCCCTCAACAATATTATTATAGGTATCCATCCAACCTTGTTCCGGTAATATCTCCTTGCCTTGGGAGAATCTAGCCTCACCTATAGCTAATGCCTATTGGTGATTACGACATATTCACTCTTGACCCCGGACCTCGCAAAGAGATTTCCACGGAGACAAGCAGGAGATGTATGTGTGGGACCTACCAGACATGCTGTAGCCAGTGGGAGCTTAGCCCATGAAACACACAGTTGCACACTTACTCTTAGAACGTAGCAACACATTGCCTTCCTACAATGATTGTTCCCGAACCACACATCCGCAGGGACTGAATCCGTTAACAGGAAACACTATTGTTACAGGCTTACTAATACACCGTGATAATGGTTCGTGGAAGATCTTGTTTTCGTACCCCTTACCTCGTATTCTTGGGGGACATACGCCAACAACGGTTAGCCCAACACCTAGAGCTGCTAAACTTGTGCTCGCATAGATAAAGGAAAGTGGCCTAAATAAACTGGGTTAGCCAAACACCTTGAGCTCCTAAATGTCATTGGGTGATTATCCCTACTGAGTACTTCTATTGGGGTTCATCTTATAGGTTTTTCCCTTTACCTCGGTCCCCCTTCTACTCTTGGGTGATTATCCCTCCAGCGCTACTCACTAGGGCTGCTAAACGAACCATGCTACTAATCATTGGGGCTGCTAAATGAACCAAGCAAGTAGTTCTCATCCAAACAAACCAGGAAAGTATCGACCTATAACCAAACCTAACCCAGTCAGTCTGGTTGTCATCCCCACCTCCTAACTATGGGTTGATAAGCCCCACCTCTATACTAGGTTTTCATCCCTACCTCCTTTACGCTAGGATGTTGGGCTGGTAATCATCCCTAAGCTACTATGGGCTGGTAATCCCTCCCTCGCTGCTAGTTCTTAGTCTGGTTGTCATCCCGATGAGAATAGGTAGGGTGAGAATCCTTCCCTAGCTTGTTCGCGTACCCTTCCTCCCCGTACTTCTAGTAGTATCCTCCCCGTACTTCTAGTAGTACCCGTACTGACCGGTTCGTTTGGACCATGGGTGAGTCAACAAACCCTTCGGCTATTTGAGCATTGAGGGAAGAAAATAGGCTAAGAACTACCGATCTTTGGAACTAAAGAAAGAGATCTGTTTTGTGCGCTCTTATTTCCTCGGCACACTGACTCATATATAATGTATTGACTCATATCATTTCGATAACTAGGGATGGCATAAGGAGAAGACATAACTCCATAACACTATGGAACTTAGCTACCGAATTCGATTGAGTCGTTAGGTGCACACTTCATGACATAAGTCATAGCAAGGCCCTTGCACATGACATAAGTCATAGCAAGGCATTCCCAAAGGCGGACCTATCTAATACAGTGAAAGCCCGGAATGTCATCAACTATGGTCCATGAAAACACTTCCCAGGGCCATGGTAAGGACAATGATATGAGCCAATGGAGATAACGTAACACTTAGCTAATGAGCTAACGACCTTATAAACCCGCTATTTTGACTCGGTATAAAGTTCTTAGGGGTAAATACTTCATTACAGCAAGGCCGGTCCTCAAGGGGCGAATACTTCATTACAGTAAGGAAATATTTGAAAGGCCCTATTCTATCTATCTATTTTATTTCTTGGTAAAGTGGATTTATCCCTCCCTATCCATATCTATCTCTCTCACTCAATGAACCTTATCTGGACTCTTCTCATGATTTGAAGGGAAAAAAAGATCGGGTGCATTATATTACTGTTCATTCGTGTGTCGCTATCACCCCCCACCCAAGAACCTTATTCATTTTTAAGCTTTGATTGGGACTACTCTCTCGAGCATTTCGACGACAACATAATGGTTTATGTATTTATATCTTCGCAGGAAGAAGCTAGACCTTCCTCCATACGAGAAGAGGGAGAAGACCCCTATGTGGATTTCATGTGCTCTCTCCCAATCCACATAGGGGTCTTGAGATGATGTGCGATGGTCCAATATCGACCATCGACCGAATATCGGGGAAGAATAGATAGACTCTATATCTCTTCGATACTACCTCCAGCGAAGAGTGACTATCATAACCTGTCTAAAGCTGAGTCACTTTACTTAGCCCCCAAGTTTTGTCCGAATTGGAAGTAGAATAGGACTGACTACCTCCTTCCTTTCTCTTACGAATCTGTATCCACTGCAGAGAGATTCCATTTGGATTCCATGAGTCTCTTGGATAACCTGGAGTACGATCTGGAGTTCACCTATCAGGCGCATTGCAAGCATTGCGCCCAGATAGGTGAACCGCGCAAACAGAATCAATATAATCTGGAAACGTCCCTTCAAATCTGACTAACGGAGACCGAAGAGTGAAACAAGTAGTCGCGTCAGGATAGTATAGAAGGTCGTTTTCTTTCACTTCCCTATCGATCGCTAACTCCCATGCTTTTGTCCATTTTCACCATTATTGCTAGCTATTTAATAAAAAGGAGCGAGCAAAGACAAGTCCTTCGATCTATCTTGCTCGGGAGCAAGAAGAACAGGAAGGAGATGAAATAAAAGTCTTTATGAGAAACCATGCTCATGCATAACTATAGACACTACTAAAATTGACTTTAGACGTAATAAGAAAGAACTAAAGCTACTAGCGATTTCTGGCTGTCTCAAACGGCTTCCCAACCACAACATCATGGAAGATGATAGATACCAACCCTCTCATATAAGTATGGGTTGGTCGTCTTTCTTTATGTATGATGTTGTGACCCGAATGATGCGTGGTCATAAATGCGCGGAGATTAACGGTTCAAACAATGTGATTTGTTACTTACGATGCACCTGAGGATCATGCGCCAGGCGCATAGTGCTTGTCAGGTAGTCCCAGTCAGGGAGGTAGTGGGTGATGCTTGCCCGAATAGTGATTTATTGAGGGCCCACCAGATTCTCGGGGCAGGCAATAAGTTCACTTGGAACAGATTCCACAAAAAAACTCTTATTTTACATTTTCATTTTTCATCTTGAGAAACCTCCTTTTTAGGGGGTTGGATAATATTATATCGGGGGCACTAAAATGGATTTTCTTTTTATTGAAGATTGGCATTTCATGAACTCTCTCTATGAATTGGTGGAACCATAGCCCTCGATCTCGACCTCTTCCTCGATCCTCAAACTCTACCGCTACCACACACACGGTCTCACTTACGTATGCGCAACATTAAGAGGTTATACAGCCCACATAGAGCTAAGCCTAACAAACATAGCCTGAGGGTCGGCCCATTGTCGATAGCCAGTGGTTTCTCATTGCCATTCGGTCCGTTGACAGAGGGGCGCCAGTGGTAATTTCTTGAAGGTCATTGTTGATAGCCACTAGTAGATGCCGGTAGTCAGTGCACTCAATGACAAGATCAATCCAAGAGTCAATGCCAGGTGTCAATGCTGCTACTCGATGCTAGGTGTTGATCACTCGATGCCAGGATGCCACTTGGCGATCCGAGAGTCAATCCAAGAGTCAATGCACTCGACCTAGGTGTCGATGCCTTCTTTTATTTTTGTGAACTGATCAGGAGGATGTCTTCCTGTCTATTTTTAAACTGATAAGGAGGTCACCAATAGACAGTCTCATTGCCTTAAGGTCGCCGATAGCCCCAGGAGGTGCAGAAGGTGAGTGATGCTTGCCCGTATAGTGATTGATTCATTCTCGATCCACAAGCAGCCCAGCCAACACTTCCCAGGAGAGGAGAAAGATCATCCTAGGGGAAAGCATTTTTAATAGTCTGTCCCATAAGCATTGTGAGAAGAGGTCCTCATTCGGGGGGATGCCATAACACAAAAGAGAGCTTGATTCAATTCAATCAAGAAAGAAATTAGTTAGATAAGGGCAAGTTGATTGGTTCCGTTATACTTGGCCTGGTCGCCGAAACAACACTGGATTCTGTTCTTTCATGCATTCTTGTTCCTCCGGTAGTAATTGAGTCTAGTAAGGTAGAATCAAAATTTTCCTCCTTGCCTTGAGGTGAGGTGCAAATCCGCCAAAAGACCAGTAGTAATAGCCCAATAGGGAGAGGGAAATAGTGCAGCATATTCACCGATAGGCCACTTACCTAAACTACGTTAAGGTAAGGGATAACCTATCCTTCTCCTCGCTCACGCTCCTTTTTTGGCCCTATCTTTCAGGGTCACTGAGGTTATCAATCGAACTGAACTTACTGGTAAATAACTTGACCAAATCTTAATCGCTTCGTACTTTGCTTATGATCTATTCAATCAGCAATCGAAAAGGCTAAGAAAGTTACATATGTAGGAGTTTCTTTGATGCAATGTTCCCATGATGGATAAGGAAAGAGGTTGAGCGCTTATTTCTTCATAGAGGGAGAGATGTGCCAAGCACGAACAAACCTTTCTTGTTCCACCAATCAATCGATTTTAGTCGGAGTCGGAATTGAAATAAACCTTCACATTGTTCGATCATTACAAATAACAACTGGAACGAAGTACTAGGGAATTAGAAAGTATCGATGTGCCAGCAAATATCCCTTATTCATGATTCATGATTGGAACAAGATCGCTTCGCCTAGGGCTAGTTGTTTTCTCTTTAATGCCAAAACTGCCTTCCTTGTGCGTGTGCTTGATCTTTCGCGCGTAGCTCCATTCGTGCTCTAGCCACCTCATTTAGCTGCCCTTTTGAGCCTCTAGAGATAACTAATTTAAGTGCCTAACCTCAGCATTATCAAGCACAAGGCACACTTGTTGAAGGGTGTTGTGGCATGGTTCTGACCAGCAGGACAGAGTAGTGTTAGAGATCATTTTTAGACCTGTCTCAAGCATATTAAAATAGCCAGCAGATTTCAGTCATTATAAAAGGGTTACACCACCAATAAAGGACTACTTCCAGCATGTAGCAGTCGATATTTTGAGGAGTTTATAGTCTCAACAGAGAGAAAGCAGTCCCTTGACACATTTTCATTATGTGCAGCCCTAACAAATGCATCATGTGAATTCAGGTTTTATCTTTGTAGGTGCATTTTCCAGCAAGATTAAAGGCATGAAAAGCGCTTCCCTTTTTCTTTCATATTGTTGAGGAAAGGTTCTTATTGTTGTTGTGTAAAGTTGCATTAAAAACTCAAGGCAAGGCCAAAACATTGTGGAGATTTTATCGAAACCGAAGTTGGATCAATTAATTACAGCGAACAATGTGCTCATTTTGCATCCTCAGTTTACCACCTCTCAATAGAAAGGGGCTGACGAGATAACGACCAGGTTCTTAAAATGGCTCCCACTGCCTTAGAATTTGGTTATTCATGCTTGCTGCTCGTAATATCTCACAATTGCATAAATCCAGCGGAAAATCTTATTTGGTTATCCAGGTGAGTATTCTTTTATTATAAGGGTTGTTCGCAAATGGTGGCTGATCCCCCCAGCATAGGTTAGATGGATACCTATAATATGTTTTTCTCTTGAGCACTCAATTAGAAGCAATATATAGGGAAAAGGATAGTTTCCTATGAAACCTAGCCTCTATTCTCTTATGTAGTCTTCCATGTCTCTTTTCAATTTCAAAATATTCACTTCCATAGCTCTATGTGGCCATATAAATGTTTGAATGTAGATCCTAGATATTCCATGGTTTTTTTGGCATGCAAGGATATGGTTCCAATGGTAAGGAGAATGGTAACCAATGGTAAGAATAAGGAGTATGAGAAAATTTGAATGTGAAAGATAAGGAGAATGCATGGGATTATAAAAGATTTTAATTCCTATAAAGATGGAGTCTCTTACACTCCCCATGACATGTATTCCACCCCATTCCCTCATAAATATGGAAGGTGAACTTCCCCACTAACCACCACTTTCATTTACTGATTGTCTTCTAAGTCAAATATGATGGTTAAGATTAAGTAAATCTTACAGTAATAAGATAAAATGTGAATTTATGAAAATTATACAAATTATTATAATGTATCAACTCCTTGGACGCCCTTTCTTCTTCTCCTATAGTGGTATTATGGTCCCCTTGTTTCTTCATCAAGAAACAATTTTGGTGGATATTAGATAATTATTTATTCCCCTTTTATTCATACTTTTTCAAAAACACAATCGCAACATAGAAATATAAAAATCACACCATAAGCTTACCCACCGTGGGGTCTCATATGAATTTACTAGTTGGGCCTCGCCTTGAGCTCCACACTAGGAATATTTACTATGAATTTAAATTATTTACACATTGTTATGAGGAAAATCTCTCTATGGATAGGGTAAACCACAACAGACAGGTATGACTGCAGAAATCAACTCTTTCCCATAAGCATGCTTTATAAACCAATGTGCAAGTGAGATAAGAAATAGACCTACCTCGTCCAGATGGTTGATGATGTCCATCGTTGAGCACTTTGACCTAAAGCTTTATACCTACAACAAGTTCTCAACAAACAAGCAAAGCAAGATTATAGTGATAATATAAAAGGTTAGCACATTATATAGAATATTCCATTAATATACAAAACAAACATGCCCATGGATAATAACTCATATATTTGCAAGATATCAATTGGAAGGGAAAGGAGTATTTCTATTAATAAATGATCAGTAGAAGTGAAAACATTGCATATTTATGTGTTGGCATGGTTTGGAACCGAGAAACCAAGTTCCTTCCAGCTAGGCCTCCACCACTTCAATCCTCCACCAAAGGAAGACTCATATAAGGGAGACAAAGAGGTTCTCCATCAATAAGGGGAGATCTTGGGGGATGAACACTATCTTTAGACTTAAAGGACAAAGGGATGCAGACTCAATATGAAGTGATAATTGCTCCAGAGTAACTTTTCTCTCAAATTTGAATTCTCTCTCATTTTCCATAGCTCATAGTTGGCTTCTTTATAGCCTTGAAAATGAAACTGAAGGGTCGAGTTAGAATGTTTCCAGTATGTGGATGGCCAAGGATCATAGATCGCCTATCATGACATGGAAACCCAACATTTAATTTTGATTTTCTGGCAAAAATCCCTATGTTCGTGGGTTGTAGTGGAGTAGCCTGTTTATATGCTTGTTGTATAGGGTGCAATATGTGTACAAGTGGAAAAAATTTATATTTTGTCTTTGGATTTATAAATCAGGGAAAGTGAGTCTGCATTGGGAAATGGAATAAGGCCCTCTCTACAAGATTGCATAGGGTGAGGAAAATATTGCTCTAACATATGCCCCCTAATGTGTGAGGTCAGAGGAGTATCTGCGATGGCCGAAATACATTATAAACAACCCAGAAGTGGAGTGGTACAAAACCAGCTAGACGAACTGAATTTCTCATTACATTCTATACTGATTTTTCATACATTGGTGCCAAAAATTCCACTGCATATCCATGTGGAAAATATACCAATTAAGTGTCTATGGCCATGAATAGGAAAATACAAATGCGGTTACATGCCAAAAGTTTTCATAGTCACAAACAAGGCCCAGTGGAACCAGTCTCAAAAAACCAAGTTGAGGATATATGTATACCATGGAGTACAATATGATATCCCATGATCACTAAAGTCATATAGGTATTAGTTCAATGAAAAATAAGCAACAACTCACGAAACCTGCGGCCACATAGTGATGTCTTCAAGTATTCTACACAATCCACCAAAGGTGCAAGTCTACATCATGTGAATAAAGGAGTTGAGCTCGAACACAATGAGACATCATTTGATTACCATCCATTGAGGTATACCATTAACAAATGTGAGATAGCTTACTGATAATGAAAGTAGGTATCAAGGCACCGAGTACATTCTTAAAAGTGTGAATAAAGGAGCTACTGTTGAACACCTGAAGAATCCATCGATCAGGAGACATTGATGTATTCCCAACTGGCGATGGCGAGAGATCCTGCCACTGATGACTGCAAGCCTCAAGGTACTCATAAGACTCTAGGTCTCGTTTCCAGAATAAATGGGTTGATGTAAATGGAAAGAGACTCGATGAAAGGAGAGCATTAAGGCATCTCTGAGTCTCTCATTAGTCAGTGTGAGGTACAAAACAGGAGCTTCATGATTTGGTGGAAATTGAATGAAGAACAAGTTCATGAACCAATGACCCTGTGTGTCTTTCGCATGTGCCAAGTGCAAGCGGTACACAAAAAATACCCTCTAATTAGCAGCCAATGATGAAAAAATACTGACAAAGGTGAGGAAACCACCAATAAGGCTAATGGCATCCAATACAATGCATGAATCTCAATGTGTGAATAAATGTCTAGTCGTTGAACACAAGGGAAACCACCCAGTCAGTGACCAATGATGAAATGTCGACTGTTGGGTTCAAGGTTACCTACCAATGATAAAAGTAGGGCTAGGGTGCATGATATGACTACAATATCATGTGATTCTGAGACAAACTGAGGGTATGGCCGACATGAAAATTCAAGATTTCTAAGGAGTGGTCGACACAGGTTGATAGACTTCCTTTAAACAAGAGCATGGGACATATTGACGCAGTGAGAATGTCACAACCACACCCGTCGCGCTCTCCTGCTCACAGGATCACTCTGAATCCCCTTCTGTTGATGAGCCGAAGCGGCTCTTTAGATTCCCCTAATAGAATCCCTGATGAAAACTTGACCCAGTCCACAGGTCCTTCCTAATCCCTCATGGCTTTTAGCACTTAACCGTGGTTATCCCCAACTCACTATCAGGGTTTCGGGGTTCCTGTTGTCGAGAGTCACTGTCCTCTCCAATTCTCGATTCCCGACGAGCACCTTTCCTCTGAGCACTAGCCCTCCTGAGCTAAGCTTCCACCATATGACCACTGCCTCCATGACCGTGGCCTTACCTCCTTTCAAGGCTACTCCTATCGGAGTTTTGGAATTTTTAATGCCAAAATGCGCATGTCCACGGGACTCGTGATATGTCGATCCCCGATGTGCTCCTTTTCTGACCTTTAGCCCCTTCCGGCTATGCAATGGTCCATGTGACTGCTCCCCATACGACCCTAGCTATAACTCCCATCGGGATTTCGGGGTTTGCAATGTCAATGTGCATGCATCCCCTGGATCCACGATCCTCCGATCCCCGATCCTCCGATGGCTTACGGTCATTGACCTGTCAACGGTCCTTTCACCCATCATGAAAATATTTCACCTGTCCTCCTCCTTTGTTATGATGACAACACATAATGGAGCAGATGAGAAGCTCCAAAGGACGATTTGTGATCCAGGAGGATTTCCAAACGCTTAGAGGGGAAGCGCATGAGAAGGAGCTCATGAATTTTGTAGCTGAGGAGTATGATGCAGGAGCATCTCTCCACACAGTCAGCCAGCCAGCCAGCCACGTCAGCGCGCACGCATTCAAAGGATGAAGAGAGGCGCAGCCTCATTTAAAATTCAAATTCGAAATTGAATGTAATTTAATGTCTAGGCTGGTGAGCCATGAAACCCATGCCTTTGCGCAGGCTGTAGATAAGATAGGCATTTAATGTATTATATGGCTGAGATCTAGATCCGATTCTGGACTAGACAGCCCATTCAATGTAATTTAATAGGGTAGGTAGACCTGGAGGGAAGCGCTCGATGAGACCCTCAGGTAAAAGAGATTTTGAGATCTCATTTTGAGCAGTTGTAGATAAGATAGGTGGTAGAGAAGAAAAGAGAGAGAGCTCAGGAACACCATTGTAAATATACAGGCATTTTCACCATTGTTAATACAAACAACAGTTTTTCCTGCATGAGTTCTGTGTTATATGGATGTCTGTGTGTGTTCCTTTTATGCTGTGAATGCCTGTTATGTGGATGCATTTTGCAGGAGTTCATTTTATTCCAGGTTTAAGGTCTTTGAGGCTTCACACCAGGAGGGTGTGACAGAACGCGGAGGGTTCTAAGAGCCGTGCATAGGGGATGCACTTCTGATCTTTGCGGAGTCAGACAAAGACGTGCTGCGGCATAGAAGATGGAGTCATCAACTCAGGAAGAAGACCTGTGAGGTTGCTGAACACATCAGGAGGTAAGGCTATGTGGGTGAGAAACACAGTTGCAGACAGAATATCTGAGGAGTTCTGTAGAGCTCTGCCAAGTGGGCATTGAGCATATGCACTGTGGTGCATTTGAGGGAGAAATTTGTTGTGAGTCCGAAGGGACCAGAATCACTGAGGATTCTGAGAGCTCTGCCAGAAGGGCATCGAGCGAGTGCATAGAGACACAAGATAAGGGTGACAGAACTGTTGAACATTCTATGGAAGAGATACTCCACTAGGAGGGTGTTCAGTAAGTGTGCAGGCAAGCACAAGAAAGAAGAGAACTCTTTGAGTTCTATAAATCAAAGGAAGAATCCACTGAAGGATTTTCACTGGGTTGCTAAACACCCAGAGAGACTCAGTAAGAGGTTGCTTGAGTGAACAGAGATCCAAGAAGGCATTTTATTCTCCATCTAAGGGAGAAGAAGGACAAAATCCCCAAGGGGTCTGAGCATTTGAAAAGATCAGGAGAATCAGCGTGGTGTATGTGCAAAGACTCTACAGGAGGTAGAGATCGAATCTTCAAATATTTGAAGAAGAAGCTCAAGAAGGCCATCGTTCTCATACGCACGGCGAGGCTCAAAGTCAAGGAGATCGTAGAGGAGAAAGACAACAAAGGCCGAGACCTTTGAGAAAATCAAATTTATCCCAAGGGTGATAAGGAAGTTCGTAAGCTCAGGAGGAGCAGCGTCAGCTGTCAGATCGATAGAAGGAAGAGATCTGGACCGTTGATTTTCTACGTCCAGGAGGAGCTCAGGGGGAGCCTATAGAAGGAGGAGACCGACAGCCATCGGATCTCATACTGAAATCACGTAAGCCATCAGATCAGGAGGAGTTGCATGGAGATTATCCTCTTGAGGAGGAGTGCACAAGGAGAACAGATCTGAGCCGTCAGAACTGGGGCAGATAACCCGACAGTCGTCGAATCTGCAGAAGCTGCACGAGAATTAGCCGTCGGGATATTGGCCATCATAAAATCGGAGTTCTCGAGGTCATAAAAGTTGGGACATCAAAAACCTCGAATCAGTGAAAGAATCCGAGCCGTCCGTCTGAGGAGGGGCACATGTCATGCGATCGTCCATTCCAGAGATCCGAGGCACTAGGCATCGGGACTTTGCAGGTCTCGAAATAGCGATAAGATCTTAACCGTCCATTCTTGGGGACGCGTGGAAGCGATCGAACGCCATCGGGAAAGTCCCGACAGGGAAGCATCCATCGGAGTTGAAGCCATCGGGATATAGGGGATCCCGTAGACGAGTGGTTCTTGCATTTCGAAATTGCGAAACATGAAACCTCAATAGTGGGGCCAGCTATCAGCACAACAGCGGAGGAGGAGAGAGCCATAGTGGGGGCCATTTGTCAGCACATCAGGGCCGAGGAAAGGCACCGTAGTGTGAGCCAGCTGTCATCACAGCAAAGGAGGAGGATAGGTGGCTCCGACTACGATGCCTTTCCTCGGCCCTGATGTGCTGACAGTTGGCCCCCACTATGGCTCTGTTCTCGTCCGCAGTTGTGCTGACAGCTGGCCCCACTATCGGGGTTTCATGTTTCACAATTTCTAAATGCATGAACCACTCATCTACAGGATCCCCGATATCCCGATGGATTCAACTTCGATGGATGCTTCCCTATCGGGACTTTCCCAATGGCATTCGATCGCTGCCACGTGTCCCCAAGAATGGACAGTTCAGATCTTGTCGTTGTTTCAAGACCTGCAAAGTCCCAATACCTGGTGCCTCGGATCTCCGGAACGGACGATCGCGTGACATGTGCCCCTCCTCAGACGGATGGCTCAGATTCTTTCACTGATTCCAGGTTTATGATGTCTCAACTTTTATGACCTCAAGAACTATGATTTCCCGATGGCCAATATGCCGACAGCTAATTCTCGTGCAACTTCTACATATCTGACGGTTGTCAAGTTTTCTGCCCCAGATCTGATGGCTCAGATCTGTTCTCCTTGTGCGCTCCTCCTCTAGAGGCTAAACTCCACGCAACTCTTCCTGATCCGAAAGCTTACGGGATTTCAGTATGAGATCCGACGGCTATCGGTCTCCTCCTTCTATAGGCTCCCCCTGAGCTCCTCCTAGACGTAGAAAATCAACGGTCCATATCTCTTCCTTCTGCCAATCTGACGGCTGATGCTACTCCTCCTGAGCTTACGCACTTCCTTCCCAAACTTGGGAGAAATTTGATTTTCTCAAAGGTCTCAGCCTTTGCTGTCTTTCTCCTCTACGAGCCCCTTGACTTTGAGCCTCGTCGTGCGTATGAGAACGTTGGCCTTCTTGAGCTTCTTCTTCAAATATTTGAAGATTCGATCTCTACCTCCTGTAGAGTCTTTGCACATACATCATGGTGATTCTCTTGAGATTTTCAAACGCTCAGACCCCTTGGGGATTTTGTCCTTCTTCTCCCTCAAATGGAGAATAAAATGCCTTCCTGGCTCTCTGTTCGCTCAAGCAACCTCTTGCTGAGTCTCTCTGGGTGTTCAGCAACCCAATGAAAATCCTTCAGTGGATTCTTCCTTTGATTTACAGAACTCAAAGAGTTCTCTTCTTTCCTGTGCTTGCCTGCACACTTACTCGACGCCCTCCTGGCGGAGTTTCTCTTCCACAGAATGTTCAGCGGTTATGTCTCCCTTATCTTGTGTCTCTATGAACTCACTCGATTCCCTTCTTTCAGATCTCTCAGAATCCTCAGTGATTCTGGTCCCTTCGGACTCACAGCAGAGTTCTCCCTCAAATGCACTGCAGTGCATACGCTCAATGCCCACCTGGCAGAGCTCTACAGAACTCCTCAGAGATTCTGTCTACAACTGTGTTTCTCACCCACACAGCCTTACCTCCTGAGGTGTTCAACAACCTCACAGGTCTTCTTCCTGAGTTGATGACACTAGCTTATGTGTTGCATCACGTCTTTGTCTGACTCCGCAGAGATCAGAAGTGCATCCCTTGTGCATGGCTCTCAGAACCCTTCGCGTTCTGTCACACCCTCCTAGTGTGAAGCCTCAAAGACCTTCAACCTGAAATCAAATGAACTCCTGCAGAATGCATCCACATAACAGGCATTCACAGCATAAAAGGAACACACACAGACATCCATATAACACAGAACTCATGCAGGAAAAACCATTATTTGTATTAACAATGGCGAAAATGCCTGTATCTTTACAATGGTGTTCATGAGATATCTCTCTTCTCTTCTCTACCACCTATCTTATCTATAGCTACTCAAAATGAGATCTCAAAATCTATTTTACCTGAGGGGCTCATCGAGCGCTTCCCTCCAGGTCTATCTACCCTATTCAATTACATTGAATGGGTTGTCTAGTCCAGAATCGGATCTAGATCTTAGCCATACAACACATTAAATGCCTATCTTATCTACAGCCTACACAAAGGCATGGCTTTCATGGCTCACCAGCCTAGACATTAAATTACATTCAATTTTGAATTTGAATTTTAAATGAGGCTATGCCTCTCTTCATCCTTTGAATGCATGCGCGCTGACGTGGCTGGCTGGCTGGTTGACTGTGTGGAGAGATGCTCCTGCATCACATATCAAGGACTCTAACAACATATACCTGATGATGAAACCATAGGATGTAGGAGGCATTGATGAAATTCTCTATCAGGACTAGAAGAGTAACCAGTCAGTGGAGAAGACTTTGTAACGAGCTCAGCTTCCTAAGGACATGCTAATCCCAAAATTATGATGATGAATGGACTCAAATAATTTTGTGCTCTATTCAAAGGAGACACGACTTCTACCGATATAAAATAATACTCCCTTCCCACCCGTATCTTTTTTTTTTCATAGACAAATGAATGCTATGATATAGAGGAGAAAATGAGTGTCGCAAGTAAGAAAAGCCAGTTCGAGCAGTGGAACATACCTATGCTCAATACAGGGAAGTGCATGTGGGAGATGAACACTCGAGGGAATGTTCCCTCCTAGGTATAAGGTGTCAAATTGTGAAGGATATAAACAAGGCTTTTCTTGGTTGAGGATACAAAATTACTGAGGCAAACGATTTATAACGCAAAGAGAGAACTAGCTATAGGCTCAATACTACAAGAAAGGGCATGAGATAAAATCACAACTTGATGCCAAAAAATCTCCTTTTTTATGTCTTTTAGTCTACTTGGTGTGAAAAATGTGTAAACATGTGCCAAATAGACGCCTCTTCGAAACCAATTTATGAGTTTGAAAAAGGCAAGTTCACTCGACGATCTTTTCATTTTTTGATAATGAGTCAGAAAAGAGCTTAACTAAGACTCATGACCTTTCAAATCCAATTTAACAAGTGTGAAATGGAAAAATCACTCGACAATATTTTACCTTTTTAGACGAGTCGGAAAAGAGGTTAAATTAAACTCGTTTGGGAATCCACGGGGTATAAAGTCGCATGTTTATGAATGAGAAATGAGGCTCATCATAAATTCAAGTACGAGTTGTGACAGACTCTCGGTCTGATTGAAAAAATCTTTGCATGGGCACCAAATGTAGTAGGGAATCTAACTAGGTCACCCATGTTTGGAAAGTCTCTACCACTTGAAAATGACACAACTTTATAGCATATGGAGGGTTATGTGTCGCAACAAATGGGTTTGTACCTAGGACGTAAAAAGTGACAGTTATAGGATAATGTGAAAATGAATAACAGAATGGATACCTATCCTATATGTTGGGTAACAAATATACCTTCCTGAGGTTGCAAACGGTCGACATAACGTTGAAATCTGCAAGAATCCCAGGTTAAAACTACAAAAACCAACTCGATCCACTTTTGTATTAGTCCATTAGGTGCAAAAATGGCTTAAAACTATAGGAAGTGGGTAAAAATAATTTATAAATAGTAATAAAATAAAAAATTACAATACCATTTTGATTTTTTACCCAACTAGTGCAAATTGGACCAAAATTCCTCCAAGATTCAAATGACTATTGCAGGAGCATCATGCGACAAAATCACGAGCTATCTGTATCAGGTAATTCTTGTTCTCTTCCTATTCAGTTTCAATGGTTTAAAATTTTGAATTAGGTCTTAAATTTTTAGTTATTGAAGGCGCAAAGTATAGATTTCGGTGTACGTGGGCTGGCTTTGGTTAGGGTGCATGTACGACAAGGTATACACTCTTGTATGAACTATAGGGGGCACATATTGAGCCCTACAAGCGACTTTGTGCAAAGCAGGCCACATATAGGCACATAAATGAACAAAAAGAAGGGTTCTAACTCAAAATTTTATTTGTCTTTAACATGATGGTTCTTGAATGGAGAGAGTGAGACCATGAGGAGGTTGACGTTGTTGTAGATCAATATCTGGGGCCCAAATGGCCTTAAAGCGATGTGGTTTGTATAAGTCTTGGGTGCTCAAAGGAATGAGAGCCCAAGTGAGGTTGTTGGAGATGTTGGTGGGTTACTGGGACCCTAATAGTGAGAGATTAAATCTCAATGGGAAACCATTGAGAATTGAAGTAGAGGAAATTTACTTTTTGACTGGTCTATCACACCGGGGGGAGGTTATGAACCTCAAATCTTGGGAATCAGGTAGCAGGACGAATATAGAGGAAAATATCGACGCCCACTATGTTTAAGGGACTCCTAAGGTAGGGATTCAAGTCCCTATCCAGGCAATAAACAACCTCAGTCTGAAGATCATTGTCCTAGTCATGACCAGGATCACAAGTTCAGCCTCATTGCACCAGGAATCGAGGCCACTCATGTTCTATGCAGTGTAATTTGTGAGACCCACTATGTATGACTGGTGTACCTCACTAATGGAAAATACGAAGAGCCAGTTGACATAGTGCAATCAGGGGGGAAAAATAAATTTTGGGTTTTCCCCCATCTTGTGCATTTTTTTTTTTCGAGCGGGTTCCAGGTTTGGGACCTAGAGTGGATATTCTTCCTAGGGGACCTCTCGATCCAGCCATGGTATAGTGGACTGAGGTGATGAGGTGGTAGGAGGGAGGTAGATTTCCAACACCCTACAACGAGGAATTCTTCTACTGGTGGTGGTGACAAGTCATTTCTCTAGATGACTATCCCTATGAGGGGACTGACTTCAGAGAATATATAGACATGCCACTTCCACCAGGGTCTGCCTACGGTGACATAGGTATGTCAAAAGGTTTTACATATTTCATTTTTTTTGTATTTTTGTATAATTAGGACAACAATATTTTTGGATGGTGCTTAAGTATTGACTAGACTTTTGTGTGCTGCAAACGTGGATCCACGATTTCCAGAGGGTTTCCCTTGACATTGACAGAGGAACTGGGGAGATGAGGTGGCAGGAGGAGAGACTTAGAGGGTCCTAAAAAGCGTTCAGGGAAACCTGTCGCATTTGACTCATAGGATGCTCATGGTTCACATAGAGGATCTTCTTGAATCCATGTAGCGACATGTGCTTAGTGTACCAAGGTCATGGGTATGACACTTTTGATGTCTCGCAAACGTCATGGTTTCTAGCATGACACACATTTGGTGCCACGAGCGTAGATGTCATGGGATATTGTAATATCAGATGTATATGTATTGAGGGTGTTAACCCCATTTTGTACTATAAACACCATATTTTTTGAAATATATAAAAAAGGATCTTTGGCTTTACTTATATTTTACAATGTGTACATTGATTAGATGGTTTTCTTTGCTTTTGATTATGTGACAAATGCAAATCTAAAACAAATTTAGAATAAGAAGCGGGTACATGATTATAACTCCTAGGAATATGATAATATGTAATAAAATCAAATTGTCGTTCTAAAGGACGTACTCATAGGAATCATCAGAGTAAAGTAGGATCACGCACATGGTAACAGTCGTTCAACTGATTTACTACCAACTAGGAATGCAGATGAACTTCTAATGAACGAATGCCATATGAGATATAATCACGCAAAAGTTATATAACAATTCTATATTCGAACACATTATTCATGGATGACCCTAGGCATACGCCTCCTGAAGACACCAGTAGACCCTCGAGTGAGTAAACCACCCAAGTGGCAGAAGACAAGTTTTGTGTGTCACGACTAGCCCCATCTGCGAATCCTAGGTAGATTGATGACTTTGTTTATATCTCTCAACCAAGTGAAAACTCGATAAGCAATCCGAAGACGAAAATAAAAGAGATATATACACTAAATTACATTAGTATATAGAGATTTTTGCCCAAGCCTGGGGCTCAATCATAGTATCTTTTCAAGTAGAGCCCATTTCTAGGCTCGACCAACTTATTCCCTTCATAATCTTTTAACTCATATGATCTTTCTTCTAGAATATGTCGCACGATGTAAGGACTATGCCACATGGGTTTAAAATTCCCTTCCCCCATTGGTTCTTTGGCTTGATCGTATAAGAGGACCAAGTCACTCTCATCGTACAATCGAGGACATACAGACTTATCATACTAGACCTTGACACATTGTTTCTTCACCTCGATAGTTGTAGAGGCATCTCAATGTTGCTCATCGAGACTCTCTAGATGTACAAGGTGTTGCTCGATATCAAAAGTGTCAGGTAGGAGAACGAATTCCAACTTAAGAGAATGGATTTCACATTCAATAGGTAAAATTGACTCCACACCATGTACTAACTAGAAAGGGGAAAATCTGGTGGCAGTCTTGACTGAGGTTCGGTATGCCTAGAGTGTAGGATATAGCATGATGTGTCGGTTGGATTTACTCTGACTGAATTTTTTTTGCAAAATGGTCTTGAGAGATTTGTTGATGGCCTCTACTTGTCCATTTTCCTAGGGGTAATATGGAGAAAAATGACCATGTCTAAACCCCATCTTAGCTTATATTTCTTCCATCATTTCATTTTGAAAGTGGCTTCCATGATCAGTGACAATCTCACTCGAGATACTGAACCGGGCGATAATTTGATTGAATACAAAGAAGGCTATAGTCTTCCCATCAGATTTAACTGTAGGCATGGCCTCAGCCCACTTAGTAAAGTAGTCGATGGCCACGATAATGTGATGATGCTCCCCATCCAAAGTTGGGTTGCAATCAATGAGGTCCACCCCCCACTTGGTGAAGGGATCGACTGTAATGACTAGGTGAAGAGGGGATGGATGCGAGTGCATTTTCCAAGTGAACACCTAGCATGGGTGACACTTCTTAATCGCTTCAATACTATCCTTAAATATAGTAGACCATAAATAACTAGCTCGCGAATTTTTTTGGGTTGTCGCAAACCTGGATAGATGACCACCACAAGCCCCACTGTGTCAATCGTTCAAAATAGACTCATCTTCTCCATGAGTTAAACAACGTTGTAAGATATTTTCTATTCCTCGATGATACAAAGTGTCACCGATGATAGTATATTTCTTAGCTTGGTACCTTATACATCATCGGTCATCTTGTGAGATATGTTGAGGGAACTTGAAGGTCTGAAGATAGAGCAAGATATCTCCATACCAGGGGTCAGACGATGAGACAAGAAAAATGTTTGCATCTGCAAATGAATCAACATGGATAACGTCCTCATATAATCGTGGAAAATCGGATATCAACTCCGCAAATACTAGAGATTTCTTGGATTTCACAAAAGCGAAATCGAGATCAAACTCTTGTAAAATGGCAATCCATTTATTATACTTTCCCCCTATGATATGTCAGGTAAGGATGTATTGAAATGGATTGAAATCACCAACCACAGTAGTCTTGCAAAGTAAAATATAATGACGGAAATGTTGGATTGCGTGAACGGCAACCAAAGCTATCTTTTCAACGTGAGTGTAATTGAGTTCAACACCGAGTAAAGTTTGACTAAGATAGTAGATGGCGTGCTCATGGAGCTTGTCATCCTCCTTAACCAGATCCATACCAATCGTATCTTCAAAAATGGTGATATAAATCAAGTAATCTCTATTGTAGTCAGGAGGCTTCGATAGAGGTGTTGACACCAAAGATTTCTTCAAGGCATTGAAGGACTCCTGGGCTTTCTCATCTTAGATAAAAGGGGTGTCCTTCTTCAAAAGACGCATGAAACCTTTAGTGATAGTGGCATAGTTCACTATAAACCTACAAAGAAAGTTATCTTTCCTCTATAAACCCTGAAGTTGTCTAATTGTGCGTGGGGGAGGCAACCAAAGTATTGTCTCAACCTTAAGTGGATCTACCTTGATCCCAGTCTCAGAAACTAGAAAACCTAGAAGACGACTAGACTTAACGCAAAAGATGCACCTGCAAAGAAAGTTATATTTCCCCTGTAAACCCTAAATATGTCTAATTGTGCGTGGGGGAGGCAACCGAGGTATTGCCTCAACCTTAAGTGGATCTACCTTGATCCCAGTCTCAAAAACTAGAAAACCTGAAAGATGACCAGACTTAATGCAAAAGATGCACTTTTGAGGGTTCAACCGAATTCTATAGTAATGAAATATTTCAAAGACAAGTCGAAGGTGAGTAATGTGATTCTCTCTCTTGCAAGAGTGAGCAACAAGATCATCAAGGTAAGATTCAACTATGTGCTCTAGATCGTGAAAGTAAAATCCATGGCACGTTGAAAGGTTTCTCTGACATTTTTAAGGCTGAAAGGCATCTTTGGGTATGCAAAAGTACCCCAAAGACAAATAACTGTTGTCTTGTGTTGATCCTCGGATTTGATTTGAATGTGATTATATCCTAAAAATCTGTCCATAAGAGAAAATACTTCGCTTCCCACACACTCATTGAGAATCTAATCAATGAAAGGTGTGGGGAAGTTGTCTTTCGGACATGCCTTGTTTAGGTCACGGAAATCCATAAACACACGGATGGTTCCTTTCTTCTTAGCTACAGGAACAGGGTTGGATACTAATTCAGTTAAAGGAACTGGGTAGATGAAGCTAGCATTAAGTAGATTCTCCACTTTTGCCTTAATAGCATGGGCCTTTCAAGGGTTGACAGCTCTAAGACATTTCCAAACAGGTTTAGCATCCAAATAAGTTCTAATCTCATGTTCCACAATACGAGGGTCTATCCCTGGCATCTCTTCACAGGACCAAAAAAATACATCTCAGAATTCCTTGAAGAGCTCGGTGTAGATCAAGATTTATTTTGGAGAACAATCCACACCAATATTTACATTTTCAACCTTAACAAGGGTATGAGAGATATCGATCGTGATGGTAGGAGAAATTCTCGCCATATTACCTTTGGAATAAATGTCGTGCATACCAAGAAGAACTATGACGTGACTGACTATCTCAGTCAAAGTAGATCGAAAGTCATCTTTTTCGATTCTTTCAAGATCTGGGAGAAAATAAGAGTGGTGATGCATATCATCCCAAGGTTTTTCGGAGCTATTCATGGCTTCGATGATGGATTCATCCGAGGGAAAAGTACCATTGAGGAAATCATGTGAATAAGACAATGAAGTGGCCCACAGGGCCTAGACATGGGATCCTCCTCATCTGTCATTGAGGGAACAAGATCAGGATCAGAGGAATATTTGAGAACAGCTTGATACACAATATCTGCTGCAAATAGTGGCATGGCCATTCCAACATGCGACTAACCTTAACAAGATGAATTCGGGGAAGGTAAGGTCCACGGATCACTAAAATAAGAACTACAGAAAGGAATGGACCTTCCTGTCGAGACGGGCCTACTGGACATCACATAAACATGATGAATCAGTGTTGAGAAATCGAAATTACCCATAAGGGAAGAAACATTTCGACACCGATATTCTCAGTTGTCGGCTAAGAATTGTCAATCACAGGGATCGATGGACCAAGAGATGCATTAGGACTAAAGTACGCAAAGGATAGTTGATCGATCGTCACAATCTTCCCTTCATGAGGAAAACAAAGAGTATGAAATATGGACGACACGATGACGATCATGGAATAAGTCCAATTGAGACCTAGTAGAAAGCTATAATCAAGATGCACATCAACTACCTCTACTTCCACCTCTATCGTATTCCCACCTAACTGGACTGAAAAGCCAGGGAGAATATCGTGAGGGCAAAAGGAATGACCGTCAAAATAATTAAACATGTTCGATGACTTGGAAAGAGTCGGAGAACCGAGAGCTTTCCAACAAGTCAAGGACATCACACACGTAGTAGCACCTTCATCAACAACCACATTTTTGATGATATACTTTGAGTACTCCACATGGATTTGGAAAGCCACATGGTAAGGAAAGAGAGGCTTAACATTTGTGATGTAAAACTTGGTAACCTTTGAGCCACTAGGTTCTAGAGCTCCTAAATCAAAGAGTAAGGTATTCCTATGTGAAGGACATGTCTATAGCACCTCCAAAGCCAACATCGCACAAGGGATTATACCCAGGTCTTCAACAATAGAGTAGTTCTAGGCGGCTCTAGCATTTGGATTATGGATAGAGCGCTTAAGTACTCCTTTCGGAATATGAGGTTGTGGCTCTAGTTTCTCAATATGTGAAGTTGTCTCTGGAGGAGGAGGACCGGATTCTAGACCAACATTAGTTTTTTTAGAACTATAGTCTCGAGATCGAGTGGCTACATCTATTTCTGCATCGACCATATTGATACATAAATGATTTTCATCTTCTGCCTGCTGGTTTTGACCTCCACCAGCCGCATTTTCGATGTTTGAGGAGCTCGAGGATAAGTGTTGATTATGTGGGATTAGATTCGTCATCACAGTGGGAAATTGAGCTAATAGCCTCGCAACTTCTGCAAGTTTGGGGCACAAATGGGTAAGGTGATCATATGTGAAAATCTTACAGGGAAACTTCACCTTACATCTTTCTCATTTTCCCTCTCCAACATTACTACCCATCTTCTCATTATTATTATTGTTTATGGGTTTATTACCATTTTTCCCACCCTTACGGTTATTGTGTCGTTTCTTCTTATTCCCTCCTGGTTGTTGGTTACCATTTGGGTTGGTCGATGATTGCACGAAGTGTACATCTACCAACTGAGTGGGATTGGAAGACATAGGTGAGGATGGTCCTCTCGCATACTGGCTTAAAGACAACTCTTTCAATTGGTTTGTCACCGAGTCTGCGGACTTTACATTGGTGGAACCTATAATGCCCTCGGCATGAGGTCTGAGATTTTTCCTAGGGTCGTAAGTAGACCATGGTTCTTTAGGAAGAAGGTGGTATAACATCCCAGACTGAGCATATATCAAATCTAATTTTTGGGCTCTAAAGATTTCTTCGTCTTCAGTGGTAGCCCTGGAAGTAGCAATGTCCTTCGAGATAGGAGGGTGCAAAGACTCAAGAAACCATTCTAAAAGAAATTTTGGGGGGTATAGGGGTCTTAATCAACCTCTTCCGTCTACGTCACTCCTAGATATGGTATGAGATATGAGTGGTGGTGTCCTGGTGTAAAGTTGACAACAATTCTAAGACAACATCATAATGAATGGGAAACTAGAAGTGGTTAAGAAAGACCATTACCAATTGACTAAAAGTCCCATATCCCCCCTTGGGTAGATCAATATACCATTTCGTAGCAACTTTGATTAAGGTGCATTGAAATAATCTCAAATGAATAGAATCTTCATTAAGGGAGTTTGATGAGCACCAAAGGTGAAAGGTGGTGGCGTGATCAACGTAATCCTCTCCATTATTACCCTCGAACTTCGGAATGTATGAAGGAAGTTTGGTGGGGACCAGGGGCCATGCAGGATCATTACTCATAGGTTTGTTCATTAACTTAGCCAAATATGTTAGATTAAGCGTGGCTAGAAAAGGGAGGCGAGATTGTGACATCTAGCCCCAATCTCTTGGGAAATATTGTGCTTGCATATTTGGAGGCCATCCAGGGTTCTAATAAACACCATGGCCCTGTCCAACATTATAAGTCCCTCCTCCAGGCTGATTCATATAAGCTTGGTTCGACATCATTCCAGCAGGAATGTTTTGTTGAGGGTTATAGAAACTTCCCCTAGCCAGATTGGATCCGAGTTGGGGGTTGCCCAAACTGTGAAACTGATCTCCCCCAAGTTGGAAACTGGAGGATAGAGGCGGATTCGTCATGTCAAATGTATTGCTTGGAATATTTTCCATGCAGGTGGGTGTGTAGGATGGAACTTGAGTTGAAGCTTGTCCATTAGCAGTGGTGATTTTAAGAACCCCCCCTAAATTTATATGTATAATAATTGGGCGAATCCCCATGATACATAGGAAATATTGAAGGCTATTTTATCAATAATATAATATGTATATATAATTTTTTGGTGAACCTTTTAGTCAATTATACAATCTTGTAAAATCTTGGCGAATCTTTCACTGAATTATAAAATCTTGTAAAATCTTGGCGAATCTTTCACTGAATTATAAAATCTTGTAAAATCTTGGCAAATCTTTCACTTAATTATTAAACCTTTAAATTCTTGGTGAATTTTTTGTAAAGAAGTGTTCTTCCTTGTCCCGTATGATGGCCTAGTTAATATATCATAGAATTCATATGCCATATGATGGATGATATAATAGAAGGTGTTCTGGCATAACCTGGAAATTTGCAGCTTGTGTGTAAAGCTCCACGAGATCCACTTTTGCATATGCTATTGTTGGTATGAGAGTCTAGAGATATGCCAAAGTGTAATAAACCACTTATGAAATATAAAAATTCAATTTCCAACGTGTATATAAATCAAAAGATAGTCATGCAACAACCAAATGTAAGCATCGTTTCTATTTTATACTTAAACTATCAGTAAATTCCATGTAACATGGTTTTTTTTTCCATTTCAGTGCATTAACTTAATTGCTTTCTTCCTTTCTCCCTTCCCTCAATATTACTAATTTATACTCCTGAAAACTAGTTTTAGTATATTTAAGTGCATAAATTTCAAGATATTACAAATATCATAAACCAATGACTAAGGAATAGAATGTTTCAAAAGGGTGCCAAAGTTGGCCTTCATTATGTGTGCTAAATGGTTTCTCAGACACTTTGTATCAAAAACATTGAATTGAAAGCATTGACATTTTCCAACTTCCAAATGTAGCATGCATTAAAGAAAGGAAATGTTTGTTTCGGAAAAGTGCAACCTCAGTTCTTTCATCCTCTATTTGATTAATCAAATACAACTTAATACACCATACACAAGGGTAATAGTTCTAATCCAACATATATTTTTCATCCTATATACAATAATAACAAGCCTAGGCCACCAAATCTCCAATAGGGAACCTTTCCTTAAAATGTATTGAATTCTCAATGACGTTGGTCAAGCATTCGTTTTGTAAGAATGTAGAGATGTTATTTAGTATCTAGTGCCTTGCGTAGATACAAATATAGGAAGGTACACTATCAAAGTTGCATGGTTGCATTAGTAGTTTCTTGTTGTCTCAGATCATCTGTGATTGTTTTCTCAAAATCATCCTGAGTATAGGGACATGTCACTGCCAACATTCTCATGAACTGTGAAGAAAGCCCATGTAAAGCAGTGCTACCAAGTAAAATGGTGATCTAGGTGGCAGTTGAGGTCTTTTTATAATAGCCCATGAATTTAGAAGTTTCAACTCAAATCTGAAAATCACATGGTTTGATCCTTTCCTAGCTTTTCTTTTTAGGGTCCATATGACTTTCCACATTATATAGCTCAACCATAGCTTCCCAATAAGCTATCTTGTACTCCAATCAAAGTTTGGAGTGAAAAGTTAACAATCCCAACAAATCAATTGTTGCAACTAAAAC
Organism: Picea glauca; assembly: GCA_000966675.3. NCBI lineage: Eukaryota > Viridiplantae > Streptophyta > Pinopsida > Pinales > Pinaceae > Picea > Picea glauca. Next base: position 7,970 of record JZKD02S1300184.1, on the reverse strand, counting down.
TCGGGGCACTCAACTCTTCGCCTTCCACCTTCTTTGTCCTTGGTCTTTCCATATTATTTTCCTTTCATTTTATGTTGTATATGTTAATGAATAAGGGCATCACCCTATTGCATGAGGATTTTCGCTAATGGGAGAAGGATGAATCTCTCCTTAGGTATTTCTACCACAATTGTACCTTCTCACTTCAAACAAATATATAAGAAGTAAAGGACATATATTTACCTTTGTATTTGGAAACACTCCTCAATTTCCCCCCAAAGATGGCACTTAGTTCTGACTCCATAAAAGTCTGTGTTCTAATTATTTCAGTTGGATTCTTAGGGAAAACAATCTCCCAATCATCATTGCCACTAACTGTAGCCAATGAAATTTTGTTTCCACCAGAGCCATTTAGGTCCCTACCTTCTAGTTTAAGTAGTTCATTGTGTAATTGATCCATAAAAAAACTAAGAAATTCTTGAGAATCTTCTTGCATGGGCCTTCCTAAAGGACTGAGAGGTTGGTCAAGACTAAAGGTTTTAAATACAACATCAAACATGGTTGGATAAAAATACCTTCCCACCTCAATCCCCCATGTTTTATTTACATTCTTTTTCATATCTTTGTCAATATATTAGCTTATAAATTCAATTTGGGTGATGTTGGGCACTTTGAAAAGCAAGAAACTATTGTTGGGCTATCTGGTAATTCTATGGGCCATGACATTTTTCTCTTGGGTAAGGAGGATGGTGTAGATTTCCCAATTTTCTTTTAAACAGCCCAATCCAAGCCATATGCTAGTGTTGTAGCAATTGGTTCATTAAAAATTCAATGCTACCTCCACACTAACAATCTTACTAGTGTGTCATATTTAGAAAGGAAAATAACAATAGTTGATGAGTCAGGATGGCATATTGAATACAGTATGATGAGTGTTGCACATTTGGGTTATTGTTTTTGATGTTCATGGTGGAGGAGTGGATCTTATATTTCCCATCATGAAAATGAGATAGCTCAGATCTCTACTGCTTGTAATGACAACATTGTGCCTTACTGGATTCATAATGGCTTTGTAACAGCTGGTGCTGAGACTATGTATGAATCTTTAGGAAACTATGTCACACTTCACTTTGAAGGATTGTGAAGACTATTTGTGGTTTTCAAAAGCAAGCTGAGGAAGTCCTATAAGACCCAAAGACACTGGAAAATTTTGTAAAGCTTGTAGAAAGGTCTTTGTAATAAGATTCCATCTGATTTAAATGCAAAGGATTATTTAATGGAAACAAAAACAATGATTTGCAGTATAAGCTAGGTATAGACAGAAATACCCCTCAGTTGGATGCAGGTAGATAAATCTTCAGAAGATGTTGAGTGTGCATTAGTAAACATTGTGGAATGATACTTTTATTTTTAATCAAGATGCAATGAAGAGGGATATTTAAGAAATTCATTGAATTTTTGTTGGGAATTATGTTTATATGTTGTATAAGTTTGACTATAACAGTGACCAAACTAGGATCCATCCCTTTTCTTTGCATTTGACAAGGAGTTTCGAGACATCCCCGACATGCCAATTTTGGGCTTATCTAACAATGGTTTCCTTTCACAACACTATGCCTCTTTGGAGGATTTCATCAAACACTTGAATTGAAAAATCATATTCACAATGGGATCTATTAGCACTTCTTAGTTTCCCAAGGCTGAGAAAAGAAACCAAAGAGGTAACCACAGACCAATCTTTAGGATTGAGTAGCTAGCCCTACCAACCTAGAGAGGGATTTCTCATTTAGATCAGCCAACTAAATGACTAAATGAAGAATATGTTAGTCTAGGTATTAAGCTCACTAATGGACAATGTGATTCGTTGGAGATGAGAAAAGAGATGGAGTCATATTTTCAAATAGGTCATTGTGTTTATGAAACCCTAATGAACCAGAAACAAGGATGCAACTATGGAAAAGGCAAGATAGAAGTAAGCATTGGTATGTTGATGATTTGGTTGTAGTATAGTGGTGATGGAAAGCAAAGGAAAGTGTAAAATGAGCATAAATTGCATATGAGTTCAATTTACAAGTTGAAGGTGTAAACAAAAATGGTCAACTTAAAACAATACAAAGCACAAGATTGAGTTTTGTAAAGCATTTCTTAAGTTGAGCATGAAGACAATTACAGTATGGAGATCATAAAATCTATCATATATAGTAGAGAAACATTACACAATTGAAGAAAAAGACCCATACCAATGATCAAATCACAAGAATCTCTTCACGAGTCTCCAAACTATCTCTGAGTTCAATTTAGGAAAAGTACAAGCATATGCTACTCCTTGACTCTCAAAATATTGGACATCCCACCTCTAATACATTGCATTACATTCATATATAATGAAAACAAGTTGAATTCCTCCTAAGGAGGTCGAATTCTACTCCAAAAATTCAAATACATGCATCTATCCTTAATAAAAAGTTCTTTGGATGCCTCTTTGGGTGAAAGCACGGCCCTACTTCACAATAAAATATGATAAGCTTCATTAGAAGACTCCTCAAAACTCGGCTCTCCTCAAACATGATGAAAATTGCATAAAGAAAGTGTTAACTATGTCTTGGCTACTGCATGTCAATATCCTAACTCGAGCACTCCTCAAGTAAAGCACTTCTAGTAAGTTCATTCCTTAAAATAGGTAATATACTCTTCAGGTAGTGGAGCGCTTCTCTTTACTAGCATACATAACCTCGATCATGTCATAAAACCCTTTTAATTTTCCTTATAAGGTGGATGGTTCCTTCAAGGTGGGCCTTTGACCTTGTGAAAGGGTTTCTAGTTGACCCATGTCAATATCCTTAAGGAAATTCTCAATATAGGCCTTGACTATGCCTCTCTAAGCACGCAGGAAATGAAATAGCCCTATGCACTTCCTCACCACAAAATCACTTTCTCAGTTGTTGTTCAATATCTAAAAGAAGGGAAACATATTTGAAAATTACCAACTTAATGTGCCCCATTTGTGTGAGTGAATAAAGTGTAGTGCCTTCAATAAACTTGCCCTTACTGCTAGCTTAAATCCCTCAAAAAAGGGCACACTAACTATTGGCTGTTATGAGAGTGAAAATAGACTAAAGTACATAGAGGTGCCTTTTAAGCTAGAATCAGAATTTTCTCTTCCATAAATGTGTCTTTATTTTGAGTTTTTGGCACACTCAAACACTGCCCAAAAGATGCTTCAATAAATCTTCCCATCTGTATGCAAGACCATCACATGGTCTAGAAGAATAGCAGCCGATCTAGACTCAAAGAAAGTGTTCAGACTGGTCACAAACTAAATATCAACCTCCATAACAGTTTGGATAAAATTTAAAGCCATAGGCTACACGTTTTACGAAATGATGATTTTTCCTGGTCACATTTGTGTGAAATCCGGCAAGAAATTATTAGATTTGTAGATTTGAGTAATTATTTCTGTATAATCCAAGTGCCCCTGAGATTTTTCAACACATTGAATCCATTTTTGCATTTAGAAATGGATTTTGTGCAACAAAAAATAAAGATTCGTGTAAATTTATATTGTCAGATTCCGGCGAAAAAATCCATTTCGTAGAATAGCTAGACAATGCAAAAATTTAAAGGTTGAGGCTGAGATAAAGCCAGTTGGGAAGAGGCACCCTATACTACTCAAAATATGGCAAGATAAGAGAAATAAAGCAGGGATAAACCACTCCAAATCTAGTACTCAAATTGTGCCTCTTCTGCTAATGATGTATCATGCAAAGTTGCAAACCAAATCTAGGTTATAACATCATTCACCCCACATCTTTGAAGCACCAAAATTTCCCTGCCTTCCCTCTTCAAATCTACCTTTTGAGTAGATGATCAGAGAACAAGCTTACTTCTGAAATACTGGTCTAAAAATTCCAAAGGATCCTGCCATAAAATAGCACAAAATTTGCCCCTGAAACTTGTAATTTCTCTGAGATAGCTGCATCAGTTAGGCTACTTAGCCCTACAAAATCATCATATCTTCCTCCAATAGTAGCGTGGTGGGCCTAAGATGAGCATGTAAGAAGGCTTCAAATATGGAACTAATTCCACTATAGAATAGCACATGGAAAGTCCAAAAAAAAGGCACTTCTAACCATAAATAATTCCTCTACTGGGTATGACTTCCCTCACTGCTGTCAGGAATGCATTAGAACAGACCTGAAGATGGAAACCCATGAATGTTCCTTTCTGCTAGTAATAACTCCTTGGAATTAATTCCCATATGTTAACAAGTTTTATGTTCATGCATTTTGGGACATGCTCTATATGAGCTCCCTCAAAATTGAATACCACAGTAGAGTAAAAGTCAATAAAATTTGTCGAGACCATTGAATCATTGTTTGTACTTCCTCCAAAGGAAGTTGAGTGCATTGATCATTTCATGATTGTAAATTTATGAAAGTGAGTCAAACCAAATATTTGTCTAGAGTTGAGTGATTGTGTGTGAAAGGATAACATTGGTTGTCTGTTTCCTTTGTATAGGTATTGCAAAAATATAGCTACTAAGAGAACAATGAGAAGAAATGATAACGACCTGAGCATTGTTCGGAACAACAAGACTAGTGAAAAACTAGAATTCTCTATGTGAATCCCAAAAGGAGATTGAGAAAGCTCTGCTAAGGGCATTGCAAAAGTTAAAGAAGATGGAAACTATGATTGAGGCCAAAGAAAAGAAAAAGAAGGCTAGAAAAGAAATTGAAGTAACCCCAATTATGGAGGTGCCTACACAGATTTACAATCCTTGGAATTGCGATCATCGATTCACATGTAGGAATGGAAAGAAATAGTGATATTGTCCAGTCAGAAATCCAAGCCCAATTAGTCAATGCTAATTTGTAGAATATGAACATGTCCAAGAAAATAAACTTGATGTGATGGGGAAGGAAGACCATCAAGTTGTTAATGTTGAAGAGATGGATGGTTATTACAATAGATTTGCACCCAACAAATGGTGCAACACATGAATGAGAGTCGGTGGAAGTAAACTGCCCTTCAGAGTTGGACATTGAAGAAAAGTTATGCTACCCAAAATGGGGTAATACACTTGAGGAAGAATGCAAAGTGGTAGATAAGAAGCATACAGGTGAATGCAGGCATGAAGAATTTGAGGATGCAGTATGTTGCAACCCTGATAAAAATGTAGATGAAGCGAACATGAAAAAAAGACCAAAAAATCAAGCAGAAAACAATATGGATTGGTAAAATTCTAATAGGCCTGATGTCTATGCAACTGAGAGAAGATATTGCAGTTTTATTGAAGTGTATAGAGGGATTGTTGCATCTGAAAGATGGACACTTTGAAGTGGAACTACCAAAGAGAACAATTGATGGAAAAGAACACCAGTAAATGGAAGAATCAAGGAAAGTGGATTCGCTCAAAGATGGAGTTGACCATGTTGTAATGGAAGTGAGGTAGTTAATTGTACACAACTTTTACACCTAGAATTAGAGTTGCCAAGGAAAGATGATAGTGAATAAATAACAGTAGAGAAAGAAGATGCAATTGCAGCAATAGAGGTAGATGATGAGAATTGTTATATTGAAGTGATGATGCAAAGAAAGGAACAACAAGATAATATGTCTATGGGAACTATGTGAATTGATGATATTGCTGATATATTTGCAATCACTGACTTGAATGCAAATGATGCAGGTAAAAAGTTATATGATATTTGGACCAGACAATTAATGAGGTTGTCATACAAATGAAACTATTGCACCAAGATATGGTGCAAGAAGACATGGGAAGAGATGAGGTTGGAGATGATTGAGGACAAATATGAGGATGGGAGGTTGTATGGTGATGCGTCTTTTGACAAATGGGATGAGGAAGATATCCTAGAATAGAGTTTCATTAGAGGAAATTATGGAAATTCACAAGTGGAGTAAAATATTTTCTACATAGAAGCACAATGAAAAATAGGGGTCAAAGATGAGATAATATCTCTTTAACCCTAATACCTATGTATAAATTGAAAGTGGTTTTTTTAGATGAAGATGTTTTGGAAATAAATCTCTTTTGATTTCCCAAAATTTGACTCCAATTCTTCATAATATTCTCTGTAAAAAGATGACTAAAACATGCCTTTGCGCATTTAGAAAAATAGGTTGTAAATACGTGCATGGATATCTTACCCTGTAACACCTATGTAAAAAGTGAGATAGGTTATTGTACTTTGTCCTCTTATGAACAAAATCCTCCTCTAGTTTTCAAATATTCATCTCTGACGGGACACAATCGGCTCTGCAAACAGGTGACTAAAAAAATAAAAACTCTAATGTTTTTGCACAATCAAAGTGCAGTCAAGTTAAATTAAAACATCTCCATCATCTATTTTCCATTAATCCTTAACTGCCACTCACAGAAACACAAAGCTTCCATCCCTTCCTTCTCAGATAAATAAATAAAGGATGTCACCTCTTAACAACCTATGAAAATTCACTGACTACCCTATAACACAAGTAGAATATACAACTAATGTTTACTCAAGGTTCCAACTACCTGTTCAACAATAATGTCCACCAAGTTTAGTAGAGTAGCGAATAAATTTTCCTCCAGAAACATGGATTCATAGAAACTTTCTCCAATTAGACAACTGCATTTGCAAGTTCTGTTAATCCCTAATATTGGCTCATTACCCCTTAATTGGGGCATATTACATTAGTAATGTTATTTTTTTATGTCGGCTTTATTCCATTAGTTGTAATTATACCTCCTAGCCTCCTATATATACCAAGGAGACATTTTCATTTGGAGTCATCTTGTACTTGAACATTTATGTGGGGTAAAAGGAGGTTTCCCCCCCGAAGAGGCTTATTTTTTGAAATTATCTCTTTAATCAAGGCGTTGAGTACTTATTCTGAGGTTTTTCTATGCTATATTGATATTTCATTCTTAACATATGGTATCAAAGCTCAAGGTCTTGGAGTTTCACTGCTACAATTGAAACACCTTGGAATTTGCACTATAACTATTTTTCTACAATGTTTTAGAAGGAACGACTTGGAAGATATTTAGTAGACGGATCAAGGTACGTTGTGTTAAAATTGAATCTCCTGAGGCCTTATACTTTCAGATATACAGCCTGTGCAAGATAGGGTTCTGGAATCATCCTGAACTGAGTCATTGCAGAATGTTTGCTATAAAAGTTTTTCTATAATGTTTCAGACACTGAAATCTGGAGAATATTTACAGAACTTAGTAAGGTATTTGTGGTAAAATGTTCAGCTTCTAGGTCATCTTAAATTGTTAGATACACCCTGTGGAAGATAGGGTATCTAGCTATTCCTATTGACTTGTCTCAAGAATGTGTTCCAGGTAAGAAAGTCATATCTTCTTCCTATAGTATCCAAATTGAGTGGGACTAGTTTCATTGGATAGTGGAAAGTCTATAGTATTCCGGGTACAATTTTCAGAATTTTATATCAATCATTTTGTGCGGGGCATGCTATACAAGTTAGATCTCCTAGAAATGACAAAAATCAGCAAGTTATGGGGAAGTTACCGTAAATTCCACTTGGCACATCCAATTTTGATCAGACCTGTGGAATTGCAAGGAGGAAATATTAGAGAAATACATAAAAGAAAGTTGCATACCCAGAAGGGCCAAAAATTGGGAGATAGAACAGAATAAATATTGTCTAGCAAAACCACCTCAAAATCAAGGTTCAAAAGTGATACCTGACCAACATGCCACCCAAAAAGGGAACTTCTACACTAAATAAGCCTCTGGAAAATCCTACTTAGACTCTTGATGAAGTTGAAGAAATGCATAGGGACATAAATGATTTAAAGAAGATAGTAACAAAAGATGAACTAAAAGAGATGGAAGCTAAGTTTGAGGCAAAGATGGATGGTTTAAAAGAGGAGATCATGGAAGTATTGAAAAATTTCGTAACAGAGAAGACACCTGAAAGTGAAAATGCATCCCATGAAATTCATGATGAGGACACAA
>JZKD02S1300162.1:0-11955 GCA_000966675.3 Picea glauca | reverse complement strand
GATCATTTGTATTATTTGCTCAAAGTGCTAAAAAATGTGCTTTACAATGCTCAAAATGCCAAATAGACTGCTCCAATGGCTTCAAAACGTCCAAAAACCCCTAGCTGGGCTTTTTTGACACCTCGTTTGGCCAAAAAATGAAGAAGATAGGCTTCCTGGAAGTCTCCTCTTCAAGCTTGTTGTCTCTGCATCTACAAAATGCACCCTTGTTGGCTCAACCTAGCCCACACACATATTTAAGTGTAAAAACTTAGCACCAGATGCAACTGCATGAACCATGCAAACTGTAGGACAGTTATGGGCACACCTAGCCCCTAATCGTCAAGGGAAAGGTTGTATGACCCATGCAACTGCGCGCTAGCATTAACATAGGCTCCCATTCGATAAGCCAATGGTCAAAGGACAAATGACAGGTCGTTTTTATAACCGTTGGAACAAACACAACCGTGTGCGTGCCTATATGGTATAGCATTGGGTCATATGTAATACAATGTGCGACCAAGGGCTGGGGCTAAGCCCCAGACTGGTCGCGCCCCAAACTACACGCATATAAAAAAATTTAAATATATTTAACCATATATATTACAAGGAACAACTAGTGGTGTGCCGATTGGTGGCTCTTGCCAAGTCTTTACCCCCTGCCCGGAGGTCGTGGGGTCGACTCCGACCAATGAAATAAATTTTAAACCAATAAATATATGACACATGGCGGCCATTGACTGGGCCATGTGTCGTCATCTCGTTCACTGAAAAACATGCCATATCACATGCCAACTGTCCAAATAATTTTCTTCCATGTGTCATACGGCCTGCCACATCATCATCCGTATGGACTGTATGGACTATACTAACAACACCCCTTTTTTTGCCTATTTGCAAATTTGAAAAGAACGCGATATCTCTCGCTCTCGACGTCCGTGTGAACCCAAACGAGTTGTGTTGGGTTCGTAACGATGAGGTTTACACTCTCGTTTGATTTGAAGCAATTCTGAGCACTTTGAATTTTTGAGAAAAATTTGATCCCCTGATCAGATACTGCCCTATATTCTCAGGAATTTAGAACTATCCTTAGCCACGGTGGATAATTTATTTTTATAATCAAACAATGTGATTAACTTGTCATTTATGACCCTTAAACCCGAGAGGCCTTTCTTCTGCAGAGCTTCAATTTTGTTGAAAAATCTTTGCACTCCTATATCCATAGTCTGGACCTTTTCCTCCATCTATAGCATCAACCCTCTTTTGGTCAGGACCCTTTTGACTTCGAGGATGGTTTCTGTCCTATATTCAATTTTCAAATCCTCTATCTCTTCTCTCATTTTTGAATTAAGGAATTTAACGATCTCAGTGGCTTCTGCGGGCATCTCTCCCAACTCTCCTCTTATTTTCTCAATTGCCTGCTTGCTTCTTTGCACCATTTCATTCTGCTCGAACATGATTTGTATCATAGGCCATATTTCATTAATAGATTTGGTGATGTCCATCCAGACATGTTCCTTAACCTCAACAAGTGTTTTACCTGCCACTGTCTTCTTTTGAAGCTGTTGAAATTCCTGTATGAGCTTGTCTGATATTTGTTTCTCCTTGGAGTAGTTGGTTTGATAAGAATACTTGAGTTCTTGAAGGTTCTCAACCTCCTTTATAAGTATTCTAATCTATGGCTCTTGCAAATTCATCTCTTGCATGGATTATTCCAGTTCTACTATCTTCTCTAGGACTTTCAGTGGATTTGTTGAGGGAATTTTTGTTGAGGATGTTGTGCTTACTCTTGTGAGTGGAACCGCACTTAATGGAATGGCTTCCATAGTCTTTGATTGTTCCTTCTCTTTCAATAACTTTTCTAGTTCTGCCTCCATCTCTTTTAACTGTGCATTTTTCTCCATAATCAACCTGAGCATCTCATCCTTTTCCCCTTCTATCTCAACTATCTCCTTTGCCTGTGCATCTTCTGTTGGTGGCAGTTTCAATTGTTTCCTCATAGAGGCTATATCATTATTTTTCTTTTTAAGAATTTCCTCAACTGCTTTCACATTTGAGGGTTCATACCCAATCTTGAGGACTAATTCTTCCAGTGTCTTAATTATGTTGTCCTTTGTAAAGGATGGTATCTTTTATAATTTCAACTATGTCTAGACATTACTCAGAGATGCCTATAATTTGGTGGCTGCAGTAGAAGCATTTTCCAACCTGGAGAAAATCATTTCCCCAGTTTTCCTGTGCAGATCCATTTTATCAGTAGGATGCACATCCCTTGTATGAAACTCGAACGTTGCCCTTTTGTAGTCAATGATTGCTTTTGGGTCTGGCACCTGTGCCTGCAAAAATTCCATGTGCGTTCTACCCTTCTCTATGTCGAATGCATACAACAGTCTGTGCTGATTTGTTGATTTCTGTTTCCAAAATTGAGCATATGTACTGCTGGTCAGTGTCTTATTTTTTTTTTTGATCAGATCATATTTCTCAAAAATACTCAATTTTGGTCCTCCTTTGCTCGACTAGTTGATTGGTGGAGTATTTGTGGGCTCCATAGGCAAAAATGTAGAAATGATATGCTTGCTTCTTGAGATGAGGAGTGACTGGTCATCCTTCATAGTTGCGGTGGACTTGGTTTCTTTTTCACTAACCGTGTCAGGTGTGTAACTAGTTTTTGGCCTCTTGGTATGTAATTGGAAATCCTCGGCCAAGACTTCAGTGATAGGAGGTGAAGAATCCTTCCTAGGCCTTTTCTCCTTGGTAACCCGTGGTGTAGTCATCTATGAGATGATGACCGAAGGGTCCTACTGCTCTATCTAGACCAAAGTGTATGGTTCCCATTCTGTTTGATTCACAAACTTCTCTATCTCGGGCTTGGGTGCATGAACATATGGGGCGTTTTTATTCTTAATCCTCATCTCAGAAATTTTCCCACATGGATCATAGTGCCATATGAAGCTAACAAAAAACTTCCTCTCTTTTAACAGTCTATTTGCTTCCTCCCCAACGCCTCAGCTATTGCAAATGAATGATCCTATTTTCCCTTTAATTCTAAGTTGTTGTTTCTTTTTCAGAGACACAAAATGTATGTCATTTGAGTTAATCATTTTTCTTATGTATTCTAGGGCAAGTATCCTCATGGGTAAATACTTGGGCAATTTATATGGAGCCAACTCTCATCCATATACTCTTATCAATGTGTGATCTTGGTAAAGGTACCAGTCTCCAGTTTTTGCGAGGTCCGAGAGGTGCGAAATCCTCTGAATCTCTTCATTTATTCTTGGTTTAGGTATGCCACTGAGCATGCCCACCACTGGGTGGTAGAACTGATCGATCAACTATTTGAAGATGAATTTTGAAGAATTTTGTCGGAGTAGCGAAGTCCAAGATGTCACCGCCTGTGGCTTCCCGTCCTGGTCCATCTTCTACATTGAAAAGGAGAATCTGTCCGCCTGAAAGAAAGTGAACATGTAGGACAGTATTGAGGAATACCGGAACATGCCCTCTATGGAAAAATTCAAAAACTGTTCATGAATATTATTCACTAGGAAAGTGTTGTAATCGAACTACGTGGTGGATTTTTCTTCTATGGAGAAGATGGACAAAAAACCCAATATGGGTTCATCTTCCCATTGGTCGGAAAAATAACCCAACAGAGAAAAGAGCGACGAAATGATTTGGTTTCCCCTTACTGAGAACAGGGAGGAAGGGTACAGGGGATTTGTCTTGGGGAGCTGAGCAGCCTAGGGATGGAAAAGCTCAAAAATATGGGCTCTCTGGGGAAATGATAGTTTCTGGTATAACTCTGTGATGACCTCGAGATTGAAAGGGGAGACAGATTTGGTTCTTGGGATCTGCATCATCTGGTCTATGGTCTCTAGTGTGATGAGAAATAGATTTTCTCCTAAGGAAGACACTACGGCTCTCTGGTCAGGGCGATAATGACCCTAGAACTTGAGGGTGAACTCAGGGAAATGGTGGACCTAGGGGAAAATATACAGAGGAAGGTTGGACTCCCAGAGCCCAATTTCATCGCTTTGATATAAGAAAACCTCTTTAAGCCATGACTGCAAATCCATGAAGTCAAATTCTCACCTGGTGTCTGCAATTAAATGATCTTTGTCAGCCAGGGGGATCCTATTGAGATTGACAAGAGGTAGCAGGAAAGGATTTTCCTGAGCTTCTGTCCTCTTTGATTTTGGTGCCATCATTGTGAAAATACCTGCAAATCAAACAATCGTTAGTGGGGATGATGGTGGATTTGGATGGCTGACTGAAATGGAGAGAAAAAGGGGAAACTGTGCACTGGTGCGATGAGAAAGATATTCTCTGGTGAGATGACACAGTAAGCAACGAAAGAATGAAGGGAAACGGTAGTTTTGAGAAAACGGATACCCGTTGGGCGTGGGGGACAGGTCAGCAAGTTTAACGGGTAGGTTAGCCTATAATAAATTTCCAACGAGTCATTTGGAGCATGAGATGGTAGGTGACAATGAATGACAAATACGACTGAGTGACGTGGAGGGAGTCGATTGGGACTTGACCATGGTGAAGGGACTTGTAACAGGGTGAAAGGACTAATAGAGTAATGAGATGTGATATTTAGGGGAAAACATGGAAAATGATGTCATGGGGTGACAAGGTATGTCAGACTGTGGGAGGCAGTGGGAGTTTGAACCAATGGATTCATACCATGTAGAGGAAAAGGGGCCCACCAGAAAACAATCCATTTCAGACCCCCCCCCACTCCATTAAAAATAGATCGGTTAGGGGGGTCCGAAAACTACCATCAACCATCCATTGACGTGCCTGCCTCTGGATCGTAGATCTGTGCATAGTGTTTAAACAACATTTCGTACCCCCCCACTCCAACGTTAAAAGAATAATGGTCCGGGGGGTCCAGAATTCAATCTCAGACATTGATGAAAGCACTGGTGCCTCAGCCATTTAGATGTGTGCCTTTGTTCTCTCCAATTCCAGACCTCCCCACCGTTAAAGGTAGAACGGTCGGGGGGGTTCGAAAAATCTTGTCAATCGTATATTTGAGCACCGGCCTCTCAACCGTTCATTTGTCCACTATTTTTAATGTGTGAGTGCAAAATCATATTTTCTCTTAAACTTAGGATAAGTGCATCATGTGGCGACTCCACTGGGGAACATTCTCCAGAAGTGCACTTCAAGTTCAGATTTGACTTCTGATGGTGAATAGAAAACAAACACAGGAAGGTTGTACCATTCACCTGGTGACTCCACTGTTCAAGATCCCGAACTTCAAATTTCATGAGCGACTTCACTGCCAACGGATCCAAATTTCAGAACATTGATGAAGGTTCAAGATGACAGGGTATGTGGCAAATCCTATATCTTGTGAAGCTATAAAAGAATTCAGGGATGAGTTAGCATATTTTCCAATTGATGAAGTTTTGTTAACAGTTGTGTTTCACTGTTGGAAATCGAGAAAATTTTCTCCCGAAGTTAAAATTTGTGTTCTCGAGTTGTTTTTTGAAAGACTTGAAAAGGATATTGAGCTCTTGAATACTCAGATTCAGTCCTATAGTTTCCAACATCCAAAACAGTTTTATGAGAATCATACATCTCCAAAACCAAAGGAGATTGTATTACTTGTTGATGTGCAGATTGATGGTGATCATGTTTTCAAGTACAAGACTGAAGTTGTAGTTACAGGGTTTAATTTTGAGGATGCAACTGATCAACTAGTCATTGAAGATCTAGAAGAAAATATCATGCATCATGTTTTAATTGATCCTATAGTGGATTACATGGAGGTTCATGTTAGCTTGAGTTTTCAAACATGTATTCTCTATAAATACCAAATATTTCAATAGTTTCCATTTCATATTATGAGGACACACAATCAAGGTATACTTAGGATTTCACTAACAAGCAATCAAGTTGTCCATTTGTTTTTGCATCTACTTGACTAGTTGCACTGGCACTATTGTATTGTTTAGAACAACAAAATCATCAGTAGATTAGAGTAGGTAGGAGTGTGCCAATAATCTCAACAGGATGAGCACTTTTTCTTTTCCAGTTCTTTGTATTTTTATTTTCGGTTTGGTTTGTATCCCTCCAGTTTGGAGCAGGTACAAGACATGGCAACATGCTTCAATTTGGGAACAACCCAATGATCAGCTGGTCTGCGAAACTCAGATTTTTATGAATTCTTGACACCTCCCAAGGAGATACCATCCCCATATGGAGCCTATGTTAGGACCCTATAATTTATAGGGAAATCAATATTATGATTGTCATCTATTTCAGGCATTACACTTTTGCTCACGACGCACAACAAAGATGTAAAAGAGGCATAAATCTCTCAATTCACCTCAGCTGTTATCACATAGGAGTTTTTGTTTTTGGTCATTAAAGAGTAGAGTCTCATGTTATGTTAGCTACTGAAAGAGAAATCAATATTCTGACTGTCATCTATTTCAGGCATTATGCTTTTTCTCACGACGCACAACAAAGATGTAAAAGCGATAGAAATCTCTCAATTCACCTCAGCTGTTATCACATAGGAGTTTTTGTTTTTGGTCGTTAAAGAGTAGAGTCTTATGTTATGTTAGCTACCGAAAGAGAGCGCTTTCGGTCTCTTAGAACCCAATTTTTGTGTACCCCTAGCGACCGAAAGCCTGTAGCTAGATTAAAAAAAATGGCTCTCTGATTTTCATATTCATCATCCTGGACTTTGTATTTCTGTCATTTCTCAGGCATTCTGGAATTTTTTCGAGTTTTCTAGCCCATGGACACATCATGGGGTAGAATTATTTATCTTTCAATGCATTTTATGGTTTTTGAGCTTCTGCCCTAAATTTGGGTTTTGTTTTATGTGCTTTTCATCAAAATTTAGCCCGGAGGCCAAGTTTATGCTCCCGCTCTGTGCTCCAGCACCTGCACAAGACCACAACACGATCTTAGTAAGCGCCTAGTGAGCTACACATGGAAAATATCCAAGTCTACAAGCTGAACCAAGACAATTCCAAAAATGCAAGGCACCAAGAAACAAGACAATCAAAATCCCGAGATCAAATCCACAGGTGACAAACAAAATACCTAGCAAACTCATGTGTCAAATGCAGGGAAAGCATGCATGCATAAAGGGAAATCGTGTGTCGAATTGCGCGGTCCAAGAATAGATTAAGTCAACAATGGAGAAAGATTTTGGAATGGTGTTGAAGAGTCTCTTACGCAGGTGGCATCCTGATATTCTTCCAATTGTAGAAGTCGCAGAAGGAGATATTTTTAGAGTGGAGACGATGTCATATTTGAAGCGCTCTACCTACAAACTGCCAACGTATCAAGCATTTTAGTGACTATCTGAATGTACCTATGACACAGCAATTTCACAAATCTGGAATGAACAGAGAGCAAGCCCATTTTCTTGTATTTCAGACGCATTCTGGTTTCGATTCACCTTTGTAAATACCAAGTGTAAACAGAGATTTCATTGTATATGTGAAGAATACTCTACCTATTAGGTTATGTGCAGAGGTTGTCTTCTTTATTTTCTTATATAGAGTAAACAAATAGTGAGGTTGGTGTTGATTATCACTAGAGAAAAGGAACAGTCATGCCGAGCACCTAATGTCAAATATGAACACCAAAGTCGAGGAGAGCATCAGTGTACACTATGCATGGAAATCTAGTGCCAAGCATGTTTATTAATGTAGAATTCGAAGCTGGAAAATAGATGTTGGAGCCATAGTTTAATCCAAGAGATCAATGAAGCTTTTCTTAGGAGCTTAAAAACACCCAACCATTGTATATTTTCCTTATATTCAGGTCATGTCATAGATGGGAGTTTTCTTTGGCAAGACAATAGATATCTCACTCCATTTTTACAGAATTTATCATCCTGGGAAGAAGTATAATGTTAGTGTTGCATCAAGATCCAAAGTTTATTGTCAATTTGTAGGACTATGATTATCCACTAGATATGTGGAGCCTTGGTTGCATGACAATATTTCACAAGGCGCCATTCTACTATGCCCATGAAAATTATGATCAGCTTGTTAATATTGCAAAGGAACAGGTGGTGAATCTGTTCAATATTTTGGAGTAGAATTAGAGCACAAGTGGCACTTTCCAGCAGAGCATTCAAAGTACAGTTGAGCATTTATAGGAGCAAAGCCAACAAGCAAAATATCATCTCCAGAATCCGAGGCAGCAGTTGAGGAAGAGGTGATATAAAGATATTTATCCCATATTTCATAAAAGAAATGGCATCTTGATCATCGTCAGGTGGTAGAGTATCTCTTTTTCCTAGACAGAGGACCAACAGTCAAAGGGACAAGTGGCCATTAGTTCCATAATTAGAGGGATAGGCATCAACAACCTTCCATCAAATTTGTGACAACCAAGCAACAATTTATAAATTTAGTTTTCCTTTAATTTACTGTTTTGTTTGTTTTAGGAGACAGTTTACAGGTGTCAAGATGATTGTAACTATTTTCTATTTTTAGAAAGAAAATATATAGCTTGAGTCTTTTGAAGGCTGAAGGCATTTTTTCTATATATGCACATGCAAAATACAAAAAAAAGGGGGGGTTCGACCTGTGAAGAACTAGATTCCTTTTCGCTGGACTGTGGGACTTGTTATTCCAGGAGGATGTTTCTGTAATTTTTGAATGATCAACCAGTAATAGAGAAGTGAATTTATAGGATTCTTGTGTAGGAGCATTGGTGGTGTGTTTCTTTTCTGTTTTCAGTTATCTTTTTGCTATCATTCATGCACTTTCGTTTCTTATTATTGAAAGAAAGTAATGGAGAAGAATTTATGTATGCATACTCTTTGTCCAGTTTTTCAATAATATATATGTTATTCATCTGAAGATTTACAAAGGAATTCTTAATTGCTCCTATATTTAGTGGATCTCTCCCTTTTCACCCCATTCATCCGCACTAAATCTAAGACGATCCAACAATTGTTACTATCCTACCCTATGGAGACATTTACCTCTAGATCTGAGTTGATCCTTACCTTATAAACAGACCCCATAGCCCAATGGTGATCTGAGCAACTTGTCAACCAAACCCTCATCTAAATATTTCAAAAACCACAGCCCCATACTTTCATAGCTAGCCTAACATCTATCCCATACAAACGAAGTTAAATCAAATAGAGAGAGCCCTCTTTGAGTCTTGGAGGGCTAGATCCAAGACTCCAAGCGGTTGAAACAATTACCTCTGTCAATTTCTCCCTCAGCCTGAGAATTTAAAGAGATTTAACATGACCATTGGTGTAAATATGGTGTATACAAGTATCATGGTCAATTCCTTTCATGTCAGAGTAATCCCATAAAAAAGCATCAGACTATACTTGAATCATTTGGATCAATTTTGTTGTTGATCTGATTTCTGATATATAGAGATTTTCCATGACCGACTTCAACAGTCCAAACAACTGGCTCTTCTTTTTCATTTATTGCTGATATAGTGAATAATGTAGAAGTGGAGGGATGCCAAACCTCTTGAAATTCAGGGCTGAAAATATGTGTAAATTTTGGAAAAGATTGAGGATACTCAATGCATTCTGTATTGGCTAAAAACAAGCTTAAAATATGTTGTTCAGTTTGTTATTTAAATCCATTTTCTTTATCAAGTTTTAATAGGAGTTGAGCATAGTTATCCTCCCCATAGGGATTCTCCAACCATAAAGGAGCTTCAGTGGCTAGTTGGGCAGGAGGAAAGAGAATAAGTTTTTGACTATGGGTCCCATTAAAAATTTTCATCTCCCCAGACCGACAACTAATAATTTCATAAGAAGTGGCCAACCAAGTTTGACCAAGCAAAAATGGATGTCCATGTTTGGAGGATTTTGAATGAAATACCAAGAATTCCATAGGATACTCCCAGAAGACTAAGGTGACTGTTACATCATCTAAACTTCCTATTGGGATAATGACTGATTTTTCTGCAAATTCCAACAAGGTCTGAGTTTGCCTTAGGTGATTTAGTTGCATCATTCGCACGGTGTTGATAGTCATAAAATTTATTGTTGCCCCTATATCAATAAGTGTATTTGACAAATAAATACCATTAACTTCTATAGTCAATACTAGATTTCTTGGATCATTATATTTAGATGGAATTTCTGATATAAATTATGACAGTTTTCCAACCACCTATATAAAATGAGGTTCCTTTCTCTTCCTTCCAATATTTTTATTGCAAAGATCCCTTATAATTTTGGCATATATATGTATAGATTTGATGGCTTGAAGTAAGGGAATATTCACACATATATTTCTTAGCTTGGCTTCTAAATCATGTCCTAGAGGTACTGTAGGTTTCTTCATAAGTAACCTTTATGGATAAGGTGGAGGATTAGTTTCTTGAAGTATCTCTGATGATTGAGGAGTGTGAGGAGAAATTTCCTCTTGTACATGGATGTCTTCTTCTTCATTTGGTTGGTTATATATTTTTTCTTCTTCTTGAATAACCACTATATAATTTGGTTTATTCAAGACCTTCCCAGATCTTAATTGAATTTCATTCAATGAAGTAGGAGTTATCACATAAGTATGGAAAGTATTTACTTCAAGATTATGTACAGGTTGTGTGGGTCTATTATTTGGATTAGGGATGGGTTGTGCAGGAATAGGGGTAGGCCGTAGGGGGTTTGGATTAGGTGTGGCTTGAATTTTTTTCTACTAATTTGGGTTCAAAGGAAATTTGATTTTTTATTGCAGTTGGGAAGGTGGAGGTAGAGCAGGTGGATTAAACCTAGGTAACAACTAAGAGATATTGGAAGGATATTGTGGGTAAGTAGGAAAATTTGATGGTTGGAAAGGAACATTCCCATATGAAGGCCCACTCCATCCTTGTTTCCAAGGTTGTACTAATGGTTTTTGTCATGTCCATTGAGAGTAAGGAATCAGAGGAATCCATTTTTGTTGTGAGTATTGTGTGGTAGGATAGAAAAACATATTAGGATTTTGTTGTCTCCATGCTCTCTTAGGGGGATATGATGTTTCCTAAGGTTCTCCTCCTCCCTTAAAAATGGATTTTAGTCCAGCTAAGTAAGGGCACTCATTGATAGGGTGATATTTTGTACAGAGCCCACAAATTTCAATGACATTAATATGACATTCTTTTTCAGGGTGCCTCTTCCTACACCGAGTGTTGCACCACTTTTGTCACCTAAATGAGAAAAACAGAGGTGCTTAAAAGCTTAGTTGGGTTATCTAAGAAAGACATCAGTAAAGGGAAGGGTTAGAAGAATAAAGAATAAAAGACTAAGCTAAGAATTAAACTAGGAATGATAAAAACAATTAAACTAAAGTGCATAAGGACATAAGAGAAAGAAACAAACAAGACTCATGTAACCAATGGAAAGGATTGTATTAGTGAAAATAAAACACCAAATAGAAAGGGGGACTTTGGGTCCCTTCTTCCTCCAAGGGAGGGCTCTTGGACCCCCAAGATTGAGCTCTTCTTACAACTTTAAAACTTGAAAGAAATGGTGAAAGAATCCCAAGCTAATTCACTCAAAGGGTGATGTGAATAGCTCCAATGGAATGGTGCTAGTATGCTCTTGATGAGAAAAGAGGATTCCCCAAGAGAATAGTAGCAGCATAAACTTACAAATGAATTCCTTGAAGATGTCGTGCACCCATGGCCCTGTTTTATAGCACCTCTTTTAGGTATTATGCAACCAGATTTTAGTGTGAACAAGGGGTTGTTTAGGGCACCTTTAGGTCTTTGACTAGCCACCCAGCCAAATCCAGCCAAGATTTGGATGTCAAATCGACTTGGAAGCTAAACTAGAAGTGGGTGGGAGGTGTAAATTCTAACCTTGTACAATATCTACTGCAAACTGATATTCAGAAAATAACAGAAAAGATACAATGGTAAATACAAACATTACACATAGATTTTTCACCTGGAAACCCAAACTGGGAAAACCAACATATATTATATTGATACATTGTGTTACATTGTTTACAATACAATATACAT